>UZAF01016881.1:44240-56407 GCA_900617895.1 Haemonchus placei
TGCCCCCCCCCCCCCCCCCCCACCTTGACGCCAGTCTAAAACTCCGGTGCATTAACGGCAAACAGTATGTATTACATTACTGCAACCGTAAAACTGAACTGACTCTTTTACAGACCTTGCATTAATTTTCATACTATTTTGTTACTTCTCACAACACTTTCATCATTCTAATTAAACTCCCACTAAACCAATCGCACAAACTGTTCACTGGGACATTTTGACAGTTTTGGCAGGCCCTCACTGACGAAAAACAACGAATTTCCATTTCAATTAGTTGCAGTTGTTCTTTGTTGGTATGTTACCCAACTTTGACAAATGTGAACAGTATGAAACCCATCTAGCGCGAACTATATACGGAATGAACGAGAAAACGATCCTAACACCATGATTAAATGTGAAGAGCGAGCTTAGTAAAAAATAGACTTACTTTGAGATTTGGAACGACTTCGTTACACTGTGAGCAAACATGCTTTCCATCAGGTTCGTTTGGATCGAGCTGTCTTAGAGAGGAGAAGAACAATTGTTTCTGAGCACCAGAGAGATAAACAGGAACCATTGCCAAATCGCCAGGTTTACCCGGCTTACCGTACTTCGAAAGAATCTTAATGAAAAAAGAATAGAATAACGCGCATAGAATATTGGAAGGCGTTGATCAGCTATTTTGGTGAGCCTCAACAAGGGAAGGGTACTTGGTCGCAGTAGCCTTTCAAGATGAGACGTATACAGCCGTGGGCATTTTCGAACACGTCTCAATTATACTTTCCGAAGCTGCTAACTTAGGTACATGATTTTTGGACAAAGTCGTATAACCGTATCCCTCTGTGTCATACCGCTGTATCGAACAGACGTCACCGTTCCTCAACAGTTACGCCGTTGAGGAACGGTGACGGACTTACGTACAGGACATGAGATACGAATCCTTGATGCGTGAGCTCATTTTGCTTACTCATGAAATGTGTGACAAACACATTTTTTACGCTTTATACTATTACGCTATTACGAAATTCCCCAACAATGTTGGCAATGTAACTTGAGCAAACATGTTCTCGCCCTTCACCAGCACATCAAGGAATCTGGTCGATTTGAGCAAGGAGTTGCAGAAACTTGGCTGAAAAGAACCCCGAAGCTTTAAGGGGAGAGATGTGCCACATGACTAGATGGGTCGAAATGTTCCCCAACATGTTACCAGCGAAATGTTCTGTCTGATGGTGGCCCACCGTGTTTATAGAAGTAGATAATAAAGGGTTTCTCAACCATATCTCTCGATACTATGCTAGACATTCTGTAAGACTGTAACTGTAAGAAAGATGAGCCCAAGAAGAACAATCACAATGACTCTCTCTTGTCATCTGTAACAACGGCGACGACCCATCACATAAAAATGGCCCGATAGGAAACCTCATACCATCTCAGAGATACTGGATTTTACCCATGAGCTTCAATTTTATGGTTCAGGTAGAAGAGTTTACAGCATTCTATAGTTTGAGATACTGAAGGAGCCGCACTCCCCCACGCATAAAAAGTAAATTGTTTTACGCCGACTGTCATCCAGAGAAACCTAGGGAAGGTAAGCGAGAAGTAATTCTAAAATGAACATAGGAACCTCACTTATTCAACCCATTTCTCCAATGCCGCTAAGGGGTTCCCTTCTACACCTTGACCCTTTGACGGCAGCGCGCCTTTTTGCGTGTCTGGCTCATGGGACAGACGCACTTTGAAGCTTTCCTCTTCTGCGGCTCACCGTTAGGCGGCGCCTTTCCACGGTTAACTCATCTTTCCTGGTATGAATAACTTTTACTTTTTCAAGCCTTTTTCATGATTTAGTTTAAAATAAGTCTAAATTAGGTAACTGTTAGTTTTCCTCTTTCGTAGATTCTGGTTCTAGGACTAATATAGCCTTGGGAGTGAAAGAAATGGAACATCCTGCAGTAGACGATTTGGAGGGTAATCTCCATGCTCGCCTTTCTTGAAACCTGGACAATTGTTCTCTGATTGAGCAGTGCCTCTGTGCCAAATAGGTTTTAATGGTCGAACATTTATTACGCCTGACGTTTAAACCAATTCGTCGTTATCAAAGGCCTGAAAAAGTTCCGGAAGTTCACAGTGCTGCCTATCACGCTTGACGAGGACCATCCCGTAACTGGTCGCAACCCAGACGATGAATTTCCAACTAAACAGACATTCCAACAAGTCACATCAGCTCCACCAACACCGAACAGTTGCTCAACTTTAGAGGTGATAGAGCAAATGAGACCGCCCTGTCAATCTAATAGTATCGTGAGTGGTACGTACCAGTCCACCTAAATAACGATTAGAGTATTTTCTAGCCGTTGAGGGAAAATTCTATATAATGTAAAAACTCCGTCAACCACAAAATCCGAACCCTAGCCTCGCACATGAAGCGTCACGCTTACCACTACACCAATCCGCCTTTGAGTGATGGGGTACATCCATGTAATTTAAGTTCTCTCATGTTAAACTCCCTGAAACCACCCTCATAACTCCGTTCAGGGGAACGCTCGGCAAATTTGGAAAGCAGATTTGAACTCAGCACCCAAAAACACGTCTAGCAGTGTAGGTCTCATTTCAAATGGCCACTTCGACTTGGGATCCTTCCCTGGTGAGTTCGGTTAGGTGTTCAATACAGTGGTATAACACAAGGGAAAACGGTTTCGTAATTTTATACCCAGAATAGCTTCGCAGGTTTAGAACGCAGATTTGAGATCAGCGGTCCAAAATACCTACGGCGTTAAACATCACATCTTGAATGGACGCTGCGATCAATTATCGTTCCCTCGTCAGTCAGAGCATCAAACATAGCGGAAAACGGTCCTACCATCACAGCTCGCCACCCCGCCAAAACACATCGACCGGGGTAGATAGAGAGCAAGGGCAAACAGGGCGTACATACAACAGTACAGAGCTAAAATTTCGTCGACCTCACTAACACCAACATCTCATATTATCCTTTCACCCTTCTCACGGACCATGCCCTCCTTAACAGCGATAATGAAACCAAATACGATCCACTAGCCTTTCAATGACTCTCCTACCCACTGAATCCGTCCCAAAACGGCTACACGAAAACAACAAACCGCCACATCGTCCATCTCGTCAGTCACAGCATTGAGATTTTGTTTACGTCGACTTGAAGGACTGGACAATAGGTCGGGCGGATTGTTCCGGCGAGAACGAGATGTCACACTGGAAAAAACGGATGAAATCGGTCAACGGATTTTCTAGTGATACATATTTGTTTCTGGTATACGAATGATCCTACCATTTCCCGTACAAAAGCATAGATCAGTGATTCCATGACAAAAATTTTATCGGAATAGTAATTTGAACCTACGTGCTTGTAGACTGGATTTCAGTACCGCTACATATTTCTCAAAATAAACTTTGCTCAGAAAATAAGGCAATGGGGCATAATTCCCTTGCAAATTTTTACCACGGCCACATTTCAGCAGCTATATATAGGATATATATATCCCATATATATCTTCTATATATAAAGCGCTAACTTTGTGTGTCCGTTTGTATATACATTTGTGTGTCCTCCCAAGTCACGTCGGCACGAGCAAGAGCGTGAAGATCACAAGAGCATGGTGAGAAAACAGGTATGAAATGGAAAGTCAACCGATGCTCTTTACATTGGTCGGTTGACTGATATCAATCTATTTATGACGTGTAGATTGAAAATCAGAACCCACCTCAGGACAATCAACCCTCTAGAAACTCGAAAAGGTCAGAAGTGAAAAAATTCCATGACCACCTAATAGTGCCAAGAAATCAATATGCACAAGCGGCATGCGATCGTTCAAATTGGGGAATATCTTTGGGGAATTGGTTAGAAGAGGGAAGTCAACCGATACTGTTTATATTCGTTCTCTAACAAATCGTAGGTCCAGGCTCCGGGAAAAATGGGCAAAGGTGAGGGATGGGTTAACAAGTGGTTCTACAACGTGGGTGATTAGAGGCTACAGAAGAAATTTCGTCAAATCCCCGAAGTGGGCGGGGCTTGCACTAAGGTTGGCGGACCTAAGATCAAAAATTCATAGCTCTGTTCAAGATGTTCAAAAACGCGGGAAAAAGTAGCCGGAGGTAAGGGAAGAAATGTGTTAAATACTTGACTTGACTCGAGTATGCGGAGGGGTGGGCGGGCTATGATCGAAAATTTATAACTGTGATTGGCTGCTTTCATAGTCTGCCGGCAGAAGGCGGCGCTATCCACTTACATTCAGATTGTAGACAAGTGGATAACGTCGTCTCCGGCTGGCGGGCTATGAAAGCAGCCATTCAAAACATTCTAGTACGCTGAGAAAATGGAACGCTAAGAAAATGGTTGCACCGAGGTTTACGTTGCCATGTAAAACCACTAATGATTCTGCAAAAAAGAAATATATCGAGCGGGATGGTCTCAAAGCGTTCAGCGTGCTTGCCTAAAAAGAACTGTCTTATTTTGATAATCCAATACTGCGCTGAATCAACTCATCGTAGATGATTTTCGTTGACATATAATGTACGCGTTAACGTGCATAGCCTGACTGCTGAAACTGAAACTGCTGGAACCCAAGCTACAACTGAAAGCCAAGTTCCACTTTCTTCCCAGTGTCAGGCCCAACACCACGTTTTAAATTTATGTTGACAAGAACAGTGTCACCCGTCCAAGCCAAAAAGAACTCTCAGAACATGTAAACAAGGCAATTAAACAAATAGTAAACAAATAAAAATATGAAAATTTCTGTTGCACGTGAACATATAATCCTGACTAATCCTAATTTCTCGAAGGAAAAGATCAAAACAAATAATCAACACTACGTACCTTTGCATACTTGGACCTTTGGTCGGAGTACACTGCGGCGTAGGCGTTGCATCGATAAAAACAGTCCTGTGAAATATGACAACGACATTTTTTGAACACAAAAAACCTTTTTCTCCTGAGCTGGTGGTACTTGCTCGTGAAACTCACAATTAACAACCAAGTCAAAACCCGCGTCACCACAGATAGTCAACTGCCGGTTCCTCCGAGTGATTATAGGCTGTCAAAAATCAAAATTCCTTTCATTGAGAAGGACCAAACGAAAAAACAGTTTCTGGACGATAAGTGTCGGTCGGATGAGCTATAAGGTGGTGTGGGTCCGATATCTACTCCCCGAACACTGCGTCGCGCTCGCCTCCAATCCTTCATCGCATATTGTAGAAATGCGATGAAGGATTGGAGCGCGCAGTTTGAGAGATTTGAAGCCCTCAAGTTATTTGCATTTAACCTCGTGTTCTGTTCGAATAAAATAAAGTTGTTTTCAATTTTTTGAATTTGCTGGCCGCTCCCTTCAGTTCCAATGCCGTCTTGAACGTCGATAGTATAGGAGGAGCCAATCCAATCAATCAAGTCTCATAAACATAAAAACGAAAGAGGAACAGAAAGAAACAAACAAAACTAATTGAAAAAGAAATGCAGTCAACGAAAAAGATGTGTCCTGTCGATTGGCTGGGAGACGGGCTCAGTACGGTAATTGCAGTTTGAAGCCGCGAGACAACCAGAAAAGATTTGCCGCATGCCGCAAGGCGAACTCGGGAAATCGGAGAGAAGTACCGTTACTCAGGTGGCGTACACGCTTGGTGTCTTCATTCTCCTTCGAAACGCCCTCTGTCAGGAGTGGACAATGGAGTTACAGGAAATGTGAACGGAATCAAGCCAGTTCAAGCGTGATGGGAACTGTTCGATAACCTTAGATGGTAGGAATGAAATGAAAAGATGTATGTGGCTAACGATGGTGGTGTTTCTTCCATGGCAAACAGTGGTTTCGTGGCAATTTCTTCCACCGCAAATCTGAATCTTCCCCCTCACGCGCGCGATCGAATGCGGAGAGCACAGCACGCAGCTCAGGTAGAAGAACTTACATACGTGTGGCTAGTGTGGCTTGGCCACCCCTAGTACACCGAAAAGTTTGAAAAGACTTGACCAGTTATGCATTTTTAACAGTTAATCAGCAAAGAAAACGCAAACGGAAGAAAAATCTATAATGATTAGCAGAAAAGCGAGTTCCACGATCCCAACCGAGTTTTGCCGTCCCAACATTAAATGATGCTATGTCGAACTCTACTCTGGTATCGCTTACAAGCATCTTTATGTGATGTAATAACGCGCATAAGGAGTGCTGCATCTATTAGGGAGCTCTTCACGTTCGCCCTAGCATGTTTGGAGTTGTCTATCCGAGAAGCGCAGAGAAAACAACAAAACGCTGTGTTACTTCTACCGCATGAGCGGCACACTAACCCGGGTGTGGCATCTTCTCCCCGAAAATCTCGCCGCGTTCGCTGCACCCAATCGCGTGCAGTCGTACGTAACGTAGTGAAAGGTTTGAGTACACAATGGAAGGATACGTAACTGCCGGCTGCCGTGAGAATTCGGGGAGAAGCTTCGTCAGCAACCTTATCTAACCAAGAGGGTGCGTCCATAAGACGACGTCCAAGCTGGTGCCGGCCGTCGATTGTTAACTCGCAGATCGACGAATCATGCTGCAGGCTTACCCAGCGAATAGGTTAAAAGAAAATTTGGTTGCAAAAATTTAGTTGGCGACTAAGGGATGAAGCGGGGATAGGTTACGATCGAATATTCTGTATTAATGTGTATAAGTCTAGCCATTTCAGGTATCTCCAGCCTGCGCGTACCATACCCCAGTATTTCAGTATCGAACGCCGAAGTCGAGGGAAAAACGCGGACGCTGACGGAAAAAAGCGCGTATTGTTGCACCCAGTGCGCGGTAGAAATCGCCTGAGGGAAGTTAACAATGGCTGCTTTCAACTCCGCCGACGTGCATAGTTTCCACCTAACGACCAACCGACGGCGCTCCTGGTCTTGTGTTAACCATTTGAAGACTATGCCGATTTCGACGTGACGCGCCCACGGGACCACGCCCCCTTCCTTTCATGCGCGACCGGCACCCACTGGTGGGTGCCAAGGTCCCAGAGAAACTCCTTTCTCTGGTTTAATAAATTTAACAATATTCCCGCATAGCAGATGCATCATAGGATCTTATTTTATCTTATATTGAACAGAGGCGTAGATTTGCGCTTTGGGTTTAGGTTTGATTTTTGGTTTTTTTAATGTAGGTTAGAATTTTGATAATAATGTAAGCAGTAGGAATTTGTATAACACCCAATGCACTTGAGGATGAAGAGATCAACCGCGCGGTCACATAATCGCAAATCAGGTATTCTAAGCACTCCCTCCAATGCTCCCAGGACACACACAAACCTTGTCAAAGTATTTAAACCTTGTCAGTAAGACTCCATCGACTATATAAGTTTGTAATAAATAAGCTTCTATAGAACATTCACGTGGACCATATTGAATATAAATGCCATGAAGTTTGTTAATGAATATGAAAGTACTAGATAAGTTCCAAATGTGCAATCAAAGGAAAAGCATGGTGGCACCCAACATTGGGTGCCATGTTCCTATGTGCCAGTCATAGTGGCAGCCACCGGCGGATGCCATGGTCGACAGAGTTAACGACACTGGACACCGATGGATCACGCGCGACTCAGGCAGCCCTCAACATCGAAGGTTGTTTGTTTTCAACCCCTCGAAGGAGCGTGGACTGTTTGCCTACCTGTCTGCCTCCCTCCTGCCCCTAGCACTGCCTCCGCCTGCATGCCGCGGCGGACTATGAAAGCAGCCAATGAGCGGCGTGACGCATTCGCCGCAAGTCGCCAGAGTTCGAAGTGAAGGTGTTAGGGGATTGGAGTAACTGACGTCCTATGTAATCGGTTCAAAGGAGCCATACGTCATCGGTTCAGAGGAGTTCGGTTCAAAGTTCCACCTTCTCGAAAACCAACTAACACACTAATCAGTTTGCAGTTTCGCTATCGTATCCAGCCAATTCTGCAGTAACTATGAAGCCCGAGAAACAAACCCTAATTAGTGGTTTTCTAAATTGTCAGTTCTGATACAAAATTGCAGTATATGGAGAAATGAAGTTACCAGTGTTGAGAGAACCAACGAACCACAGCGTAAAGCTTTACCTATTCGCAAGGATGTGTCAAAAATTCAAAAGACTAACGAATCAGTTAGGCAATCCTTGTTGTTGAAGACGGGCAAAACGGCAAAATCATTCGATCCTTCCTTGCGACTCTGTAAACCACTTATAGAAATGTGAATTATTCATGATAGAATCTGAGCTAAATTGCAAACCTTTGATTAACAAGCTGAAACTGTTACTATAACATAGTTACTTCAAAAAAGAGCACGACGACGCTGAAAAACCAGAAATCTGGCAAGTTTCGAGTAAGATTTAATCCATCTTAAACTGAGAATACCGAGGAGAACTCAGAAATAACGACTGTTCCTGCATTGATGTGTGACGCTAAGGTGCGCTTTATAGATGTCAGTGTTTTCCTGCAGTCGCGCTAGTCCACGGCATACGTATTTATCATTGAAAACCTTCTCTGATGTCAATTTAAGGACGTTTGATTTTCACAAAAAAAGGCAACAAAAATTTTCCCGCAAACAGGAAGGATTGCAGGCACGCTCACCGACTGAGTGAATCCCAGAAAAGAAACGCTGAACTTAACTAAAATCCAAATAGCCATTTTTTGATCCTATGAAGGACAGCACGGTTATTTAAGAGTCCACCACATTGTTCCTCTACCAGAAAAATAAGCACCAACATGTGCCATACACTAGCATAAAATTTGTGAAAAAGAAGAAAATTGGAAGAGTAAAGCGTCTACGAAGATGTTTGTATACTTGCCTTTCTATCTTCGACAATTACAAAATCTTCATTATCCATCCAATCTGGCCTTCTACGGAGCCTTGATGACTTCGTACGCACACTCGTCGCTGGGATGGGTGAGCTGCTCTGCAGTAAGTTCTAGTGAATCCGTAAGGTCAAAGAATTTCGAAATAATTGAAAACTTCAACAAATGTGAGGCGACCATTCTTAAATTCACGTTTCCTCAGTAGAGAAGGGAACTACAATGTCACTGAGTAGCAATTTAAAAGGGAGCTATTTTCTGCAATGTATAACTCAAATAGTTCTCATTTATCAATTGCTACCTGAATTTTTTTTCACTTCAAAACTACTTAGGCTCTGAGAAATCTCTAGTTCACTACCCATTACCTCTAGGTGATCATATCAAGGAGCACACATTGTCCGAACTATTCAGACACATTTCTGGTCATTTTGGCAAGAAATAGCTGCAGTGAGTTAGTGAAAAAAAGCGGAATCACATGAGACTTCTGACACTGACTGATACAACTGCCCATCTCCGGTCGATGACAAAGAATGTGACCGAGCCCTTTAATCGCTTAAAAAAGCTCAATCAAAATTTTGATTCTAAATGACGTAGTTATTCTCAGGTTAAGCGAGCAATATATATTTACATACATCAAAACCAGACCGAGTTGCAAAAAACAACTGCATTTCACAAGTAGATGGCTCAAGGAGGCAACGCATTACTATGCTGATGGCCAATAGGAGCTCATAGCTAAATTACCCACACAAAAGCACCTGATTTTGACTCCAACATTCACTAAGTGTGAAAAATCATAAAACTTTGAACCAGAACGACGAATGAATAGTTCTGACCTCACGGGAAGACATATCGACAGCATCAGATAGCACATGATTCACAACCTAAATTATTTCAAAAGACTATGATATGGGACAAGCCTATACACTAGAAATGATAATGAAAACAGAGCAGAAAAAATATCTACTGTTAAGACAGTGCATAAAGTCTTTGAAAAAGTAACAAAATAATCCTAACCTCATGAGAAAACATTTCCACAACGTCAGACAGTATACATTCCATGACCTAAAATTTACCTCTTCAATATTACAATTCCTATAAAATCAAAAATGAATCAAAAATGGTAATGAGGTAACGAAAGAGCTTTGTGCGCAAGCTATTTCTTTTCTAGAGATTTATCGCTACCAACTTTTTTTTGGCCAACCATGTGATGTGAGCTTGAGCCCATGCCTGACGTACCATAATACAAAAGAACTAGTAAAGTTTTTTTTTATTATTGTTGGTCCAAGTAGCGCATTTTCGCTCACTCATCTAAGTCCAAACAGTGTTCCCCGAGGAGTATACAGAACTGTATCTATTCTCCTGCCATGTTTTCTAGGAAATACTCAAAACGACTTTACGCGTGCTGTAGACGCGCACAATCTCAACAAAATAAGAGCTTTTTAATTAAAAAAAAATGGAGAAAAGTGCTTCTACGCCGGCTTATGTGAACTTTTTTCCTTACTCAACGATCCAGCCACTGCCGCAGACCTAAATAATATCACTGGGTGTAACCTAGACCTCAACATTTTAAACGAAGTCAGAAAAAATCAAATAAATCTGTCACCAAGGACCTTCGCAACATCTTTCATGATCACGTCTTCATAAACTGCGGGTGAAGTGATTTTCGAGGAAGTTTCCATCAAAGGACACGAAGGTGTGGACGAATGACGAGTTCGAGTTGCCTGTGGAATAATCCGCTACTCCCCAATCGGCAGCAAAATCCTCTTTCACAATTAGCTAAACATACCTCATCCAAACCAAAAAGCAAAATATCGTCATCTCTATATCGAGCCGGAATCTTACGCCTCCTTGGCTCCTGAAAAACGCGATCAAGTTGAGAAGCGTCGGACGAGCAACCTTTTAGAAGCGAAGTTTGGCCATCGGAATTGTAGTGGGACTGCGCCGCCACCGGAAACGATAACATTATGCTGTCAAAAAGAACGTTTTTCAACGAAATCAACAGCAAGGGACAAAAATGAAGAATTTTCGAGAATCATATAAAAAATACTTACCCTAAGGTTTATTGCCCGACAATTCTCCTCTGCATTTTCGGGAAGATTCGGAGGAGTACAACTTCTTCGACTTTTTTTAGTTTTAGTTTGTATATTTTCGACTCTTCGTGTAGTCTCCGGAGTGAGACTAGCTGAACAACTAGTAGCATCATCTATGACCTCTTCACTGGCCGGTCCACTAGTTTTGAAATGATTTTCTTGAAATGATAAAACACTGCAGTTTTCAGCGTCACGCGACTCCGACTAAATTAACAACTATAAGAATGCCAAGAGGTGAGTGGAAATCATCACGCACCTCATTCAGTTCACGTTGATCGCGAACCACTCCGCTACACTCTGGGCTTAAACTTCGAGAACGGGTACCTTCGTTTGGCAGACACTAAAAACACGTTTCATGGAAACCTTGAAGTAGCGACAGTTTTCTAGATGGAATTCATATGTCTAATCTGTACCAATTTGAGTTTTTTCGCTCGTCTCCTTACTACATATTCATCGGCCTCCCTTTTCCGATATGCAATGTGTTCCGACTTTATTTGACCATGTTTCCTCTTTATATGTTGGAAAAAAAACTTCCACCTCAAAAGACGGCTTTAGAACTTCCCACGAGAACTGAAACCAGCCGGAACACTCACGTAATGAACTTCTTTGAACACATAAGACACGGTATAGCTTTTCCATTCTTCTCCTTTTTCAGATGCTTGACTGACATATGATAGGCTAAGGCCTGAATGCTTCCAAATGGAGCAATCTCGGCACATGAAGTGTTTAGGCAGCGGCCCAAGGTTGGTTCCACTTCGTACGGTACGTATTTCATTAAACGTTCTACACACTCCACCTGAAACATTCACGATCGTGCACGTGTGGCAGCCACCTTACTGTTCATTTTCCAGTCCCATCTAGAGCTGGGCCACGGACAAAATGCAAGCTACTGATATGAAAACTTTTCTGGTAAGAAATACGACAGTCGTGCTATAAACCATCGCGAAATCACTGCTCTCCTGTGATTCGTATTCATTCTGCAGCGCCAGTGCACAGCGTAGAATAAATCTATGCGCACAACCGTTTGTAAAATACAAAACCGATGCTCTCAAAGCATAACAAAATCATAAAGTTAGTGAAAAGAGCGGACGTCTTAACTCCAAGTTCTTCGAATTTCACTGGAGCCAAAAATCTTACTATACATAAAGCGCTCACGTTTGCCTGTCTGGCTGCCTATTTGGTTGTAGGGAATTCGATATTCCTGTAGAAGCAGCTACAAAAGTCGTGTCATGTTTGGGATGGGTTGGGCATAGAACAAGACCAATAGAGCATCTGTGAGCTTAGTGGAGCTCTGCCAACAAGGGGGGGGGGGGG
>UZAF01016882.1:0-39129 GCA_900617895.1 Haemonchus placei
ATTTGGAATAACGAAATGTGGGTGAAGATGTATTTGGGGGAGGGGGGCACCCATCATAAGGTTAGTATGTATATCGAGAAATGAACATTCTAACGTGTTGATCCCTGAGATATCAGCACTGTATTAGAGACGAAGACAGGGATAGAGGGCGACCATCTAAGCGCTTTTATGCGGTTTTAGCCAAGGAAATTAGTTTTTAAACTAAGCCAAGTAGGGTAGAAGCACCTAGGTGGGTGGGATGATCGCCTCGTGCGAAAACAAAGAAAAAAAGAATGGAAATTTGCCCCCCGCTCTGCTTCTTCCCCACAGAAGTTTAGTTAAAAACTAGCATGAGACTGATGTAACACGATTTAACACGTTTCATTGAGATCACTCTTGGTTATACTAACAGTGTGATAGGTGGCTTCCCCCAACTACATTTTTGCCTGAAATGCGATTGAAAAATTACTTTATTTCGCCGTGTCTCGAAAGATCCCTTCTGCCGTTACCATTTTGAAGCATTAGAGCATACTTAATTCAACTAGCATTCGACGAGAAGTATATTCGCGCTTCGATGACGAAGTCTCTATCTGCTGCTCATTATCTTATCCATATTATTAACCCATTAGGATTTTTTCTTTTTTTTACTTGATCCACTGGCACAATTACTTTTCAGTCGTTGACTGAAAAGTGATGATCGACTTTTCATCTCCTTCTGGATTCTTTCGTAGGGATACTCGGAAGGATTTCGTAATAGGTTATGGTAGACGTCTCGTATCTGTACTTTAAGAGTTTATGTAAGCATGCCCTTGTAAGTGTTTCGCAATCATGACTTCAACCTTCCACTGTCGAGCGAAGCTCTCTAAGGCATCTTTCATAGTCCACGACCGGTCTCGCGACCAGTCGCGGACCCATCTCACAAGCGACCGGCGACCGATCGCGCGACCGGTCGCAGGTCTAGCGACTGGTCGCTCGACTGGTCGCTCGACTGATCGCGCGGGACCGTCCGCGGCGGCACCCATAACTNGCGCGACCAGTCGCGCGACCGATCGCGCGACTGGTCGCCAGTCGCTAGCGACCGGTCGAGCGACCGGTCGTGGATTATGAAAGATGCCTAAGAGTCATAGTCCATTACGAATTTCGGTGAAAATGTAATTGGTGGGGTGGGGGGCACCCGTCCGAAGGTTAGTATATCAAGAAATAAACTCGGTCTAAGAGTATGGCCTGTAACATAAGGGAAAAGCCAGTTTTTTGCTAGGCTTAATGAGGGAAGGAGCACCGCGATGGGCGAGTTTTCTTCCTTTTTTTCTTCCGAGGCAATCATTCCATCCAACCAGGTGCTCCTACCCTACTCAGGTTTAGTTGAAAAACTACATTTCCTTGGCTAGAACCGCGGAATGAGCACAATGGTCCGTGCCCATCCTCCCCTCCGCTTCTGATACGGCGCTAATATAGTAGGGCATAACACGTTAGAATGTGTCCATTTCTTGATATACTGACCTGTGGATGGATGCCCCCACCCCACTACATTTTCACTCGAATTTCTGTAAGGGCATAAACCATCAGCGGCAGTTGCGGATATCTGTAGCGCACTACGAGTAGTCATTGTATCTCAACCCATGGGTGCCTCGGGACGAAACACCTTCGAGACAGCGAAAAAGTAGACTTCATCCGACGAAGGTTTTGTGTGTTGTTGGTCGGATTGTTAGGTGATGCTTCACTCTAAATATCACTCCATCATTTTTCTGAGGGTTACACCGTAACGTCGGGATCTACGCTTTTCAACTACAGAGTTTGGCCGACCCGAGGAAGCGTCCGCAGCGGGACAATGTTCGTCTTTTTCGTGACAGCGCCCGTCCACTGTAGCAAAACTGTCTCGCCAGAAGATCACCAAAATTTGATGAGAAGTGCGGCCCTATCTTTCTTCACCAGGTCTTGCTCCGTTCGATTAACAATTGTTTCCTGCTCTAAACATCGCCTTTGCGATAGAAAATTGGAAAATCGCTCGGAACTTAAAAATCGAGATTGCTAACTTATCCAAATCAAGGCCGCGCCGGAGTTCGGAGCTTCGGGAATCGGAAAGCCTCCCAATCGTTGGACATATGTTATGAACCACGCTGGAGACTATATTATGATCAAAATCTTTTTTCGATGGAAATAAGAGTTTTTGGAACAAAGATGAAAAATCCATCTAAACTTTTTACTCGACCTGATATAATATGCCAATTCGATTACAAAATCGAAGCCTCCGATAGTGCTTACTAATGTTGCTGACTGGTCATAACGTCACTGTCGGAAGCCGTCACGATCATCAAAGATGCGACCCGATGAACAAGGTTTCCTAGTTATCGGTTGTAGGATAGGCAAATGGTTGTAGAGTTAGAAATGCGATCCCCTCCCGCGTCACGACCCACGTTTCGTAGTAATTTCAATCCAGGGACAAGAACTGAGATATTCGTTTCCTTGCATAGTGTCGATTTTGATCAGCAGCTGCCACACCCTAAACCCCCTTCTCCTCAAACCACCATTTTGTCTCAGTGCATGAGAAATACTAAACAGTCAAGGCTACGTTGAAAATAGTAAATGGGGTATAGACTGGGTAGACCTTCCTTTCTGAGACCATTCATCAGCCGTTACCAGCTGCAAACGTTTTCTGCCGATCGGTCTCAAAGATTCACTAACAACCTGCAATGATAAAAATTCATAGCAAGGCTTCCGTCGCGGAGCGGTGTCTCTTCAGCTGGCTTGGTCGGGCATCCATTGACTTTGTGGACTTATACTGACACTCCATTACCTCACAGGGAGAGATGGGTTCCTTAACACATTTCATCTCAAAAGGCCACTGCGACCTAGTATACTTCCCTTGTATGATGTACTTTGCCACGTTTTCTTTCGAGTGGTTGTAGATGTGGTGGACTCCCGTTCCACTTTTCCACCTTCTCTTTCAAATGAAGGTACCAGGGAGTTGAGCTCCAGGCTTACAACTTCTTCTCAGAGCCAGAATACGACCTATATTCGAGTGTGCTTTGGCTTTTGAAGGGTTTATTGTGTCGTTAACAATATAAAAGTTTGCCATTTCTATCGGGTGTTGCTAATGATGAGAATTTTCCTGACATCTAATCATTTGTTGGTTACTTTAGGTTCATACGCTCGAATGTGATGTACGACAACAAAACTGTTGTTCCGAAGCCATTTCATCACATGTATACTCTCCAGACTTGTTCTTTCAAAATTTTGTTTATAAATCCTAATTGCGATCAAAACGCAAACCACACGTAAGCGAATTCCGAAATCTCTTGCTTGAGTGTTTAAGAATGTTTACATAAACTAGTCAGCAAAATATCTCACTTCGGGTATGTGCCGAAGCATTCTTGTGTGTTTGAACTGTGTAATGAATAACGAGTGAAAGCTAGACGAATTTAGGACTGCGGCCAATAGAAAATCTGCCCAGTCCATAGAAAACCTGCCTATTGATGCAGAAATCATTCCCAAGCTGCATGTGTTATAATTGCATCACTTAGGGTTAGCTCACCATTGTCTCGACAAAAATCCCATATAGGCAATGACCTTGACTTATATAGCTCTAGAATCGATACCTATTTCAGAACACTTTATCAATGGAGATTAATGTGAAAAGCACCACGTCTGAGTGAAAATATTCAAAGAAGAGTATAACAATACATTAGCAATTTCTTGTTTATTTAATGCCTAAGTGGCCTGTACTAGGTTCTATAATCCCTTGATCCTATTTTGACTGGTTTGGTTGTTATAGCCGTTGTTTAGCTCTGCTAGTTTCGACCCTACTGACGACGGCCCTCCCTCCTCCCTTTTACAAAGTTGGAATGCAGCTTGACCCTCCATTCCCCTTCCCTGATGAAACGGTTTGATGAAACGGTTCATTTTCGACCACAAAATTTTTGAAGAGAAATGCTCTTATTTGGGCAGCTACCACAATCCATAGCATCGCACGCGTTGCTCTCTCGTATTCAGATGGGCAGGGTCTGATGCATACCGCCCACACGACATCGTTTCTAAGAGAGTCCAGTAAGATTGCAAGCGCTCTCATCACGGTAGGGAAGTTGCCTCTTATGATGCTTATGGTCTTTATTGCTTTCAATAAGCCGTCAAGCGTGCATATGGCTGCCTTAGACCTACTCTGTACATTCCCTTTACCAGGGTAATCGGGGTTCCAAAAAACCCAAACCCCGGAAGAAATGGAACAAGGGAGGAAACGGGCTAACGAATCTGACGAAGAAACTCACCGTTATGGGCGTAAAAAACAAAAGGAGTGAGCAAGGTCTTACGCGTGTTGGGCATGCCCAAACATAACGAAACACCGTTTACAATGGACGAGATGTGCACTGAGATGAAGTTATCACCTACATCACCTGTCGTCCCGTTGAACGTCGATTTCCTCGAGCGAGCGCCGGTAACGTCTCCATTCGTCCCTGTCACGAGCCAGCTGCTTCAACGAATTGCCCTCGCATCAGGGACACGAGGTTTAACATTCCTTTTGTTCAGAGCTCTCGTGAAGAAGTCTGACCATCTCTTGGCGGCCATCCTGAAGTTCGTTTGATGTCCCGAGGGATCCAGTCAGTAAGAGCCCTGGTTGCCCGGTTCACTATATCGCATAACGTGTCCGGCCCACTTGATCTTCGATTTCTTGGCGTAATGAACGGCATTTCTGATCTTCGTTCGTTGACGGAGCTCGGAACTCCCTTTCCTTCCTGCACTTCCTTTCTGCACTTGCGTGTATAGGGAAATTCCGAGCATCGTTTTTTCCAAAGCGCGTTGAGTAACGCTGACAGCATGCTCATCCTGCTTTCGTAGAGACCAAATCTCTGAGGCGTACATCAAGGAAGGAAGGACAGCAGTGTCGAAAAGGTGAGCGCGGAGTAGGATGTTCTTTGTCTTCTTCACTACTCCCTCGATATTCTTAAATGCTCCCCACGCGGCGCATTTCCTTCTGCACAGCTCCCGAGCTAGGTCATTCATCATGTTGACTTCCCGATCTAGATACACATAGCTAGAGCATTCGGAGATATTCCTACCATTTGGCGTAACACGCTAAATGTACAGTGATAGACTAATAGATGAACGAATGAGCTTGGTACTATGACTTTTATTTTGTCGGAGGCGAGCTGATTTCTTATATTCGGTTAACTGCTGAATACGTATACATAAATAGAGTTAATATTGACGGAGGGGGAGTAGTCTTGAATGACGCTCTATCATACCCACTGGCCGGAGCTCCAATCATGGATCTAACAAGTCTTTCATCCTTCTAGGTCAGTGATTCGGTACAATACTCGTTTATGAGAGCGGAAACGATTTCACGTTAACATGGGCCAATACCAAACTGAATAGTGCCTGTAAATTCCAAGCAGGAGAACAACGCCTTAGGATGTGCCCAATGATGGGCACATCCTAAAGCGGATATGATTAACGCAGAAAATTTCTCCTATTCAACTTTTCATCACAGGGTCATGCTGTTGTTTTTTACCAACTTTTTCGAACTACAACGGCAGATAGAGAATGGCACGATGTCAAACGCCATAGTGTTTTCGCGCAATAATGGTGAATTCTGAGAAATTTGTTGTCGATTTCGGCTACTCAGCAGTGTTTTTCCAGCGCAATCGCCATACTCGTACAGCGTACTCAGTAGGGGCGATACAAAGAGTTAGTTCAATTTTTAGCACAGTAATTTCTCTTCATACATTAGAAATCTGTAGTTTAACGAATAGGAATCGAAGCAACAGCAAATTTTGAAAACAAAGTAAACTTGCTCAAAAATTCTAAGTTCATTCGCGAAAAGCGATAAAGAGCACATAGATGTACTGTATATAACATCCTTTTCTGAGTTCGTATTTTCCTGACTCTGTTTTTCTCCGGTATCCTAGTTTCCTACGGATCTCTTTCACTGAGAGTTCTCTCTTACTGAAGTATACCGGCCGATTAGCGACGAGACTACGCAGGACGTCCAGGCGGCGGGTAGGGGAGTAAATCGCTGACCGAAGTTGCCATTACTTGTCCAGCAACGCAGGTGGATACAGGGGTGATCTCCTCAATTCTGTTGTGCTGGTCGATATGCCCTCTGTTTCTCGCAGGCGATTCACGCATAGGCTGCTTTCATAGTCCGCCGGCCGGCCGCCCGGCCGGCGTGCCGGCGGAGGCAGTGCTAGGGGGGAAGAGGGAGGCAGACAGTGTAAGGCAAACAGTCCACGCCCCTTCGAAGGTTGTTTGTTTCAACCCCTCGAAGGGGCGTGGACTGTTTGCATATCTGTCTGCCTCCCTCCTCCCCGCTAGCACTGCCTCCGCCGGCACGCCGGCGTGCAGGCGCGCGTGCCGGCCGGCCGGCCGGCGCACTATGAAAGCAGCCATACGTGTGTGGAGAGTTTGTGGGTGCAGTTGGTATCCTGCAGATTCCTTTATCGACAACTTCGATTTAGAATACAACCGGCTCGTCCAACATTTGCTAAAGCGGCGGTGCTAAAGCAGAGAGTCTACAAGTAGTCAAAAAACAACTCTCTTCGAAGACTCTCGAGCTGATACGCCGTGGAATCGCTCGAGCTGCAGGCAATCATCAAACGACCGAACTAACAGAGCTATGCGCAGAAGCGATAAAGGAAGATTTGAAAGAGAGAAAAGCAGAAGCTCTGACTGAAGCCGCTGAGGCTGGAATGAGCATTCGCAAAGCTCGACGGAGCTTCGCCAATCACAGGGCTGCGATGACTCCCTTCGTCGCCCTGACGGTACAATTACTGCATCTCGAAGAGCAATGAAGAATATCACCTGCGACATCTACTCAAATCCCTTCAAGAGCCACGTCTACCTGCTTATCTACCATCCTAGGCAAGACTAATATGTCGCTTCTCGCTTCTCCCTTCCAAAATTCGAAATGCCATCACGTCGATAAAGGTACGGGGCTCCGTCCCTATAAGAGATTGGCAGAAGCTGTAGTAATGGAGCTTATGGACGGTTAACTTATACGAGGACGTTCCGTGAGTACCGCTGACTGTTTCAGCAGTTTGCCGCTCGCCCATAATCTACTCAACAGGACGCAGTCATAGTCGAGACTTTCTGACAAAATCTTGGGGCATTACTTAAGCCATTCGAGACAAAAAACACTGTAGAAAGGATAGTTCATTTATCAGCTGAGCCTGGGAATTCTACTTTCAGAATGAAGAGACATGAAAGGCATTCACATAGTTTCCAACGCATGCTTTCATCCGAACGGCAAGCCTTCGGTTGTAGTTGATTATAAAATTATGAAGGGATTCGTTGATCTCACCGAGCAGATGGCTGCATGTACTCCATCTGTCAGAAAAACACCTAAATGGTATAATAGACTGTTTTTTCATCTCTTTCATCCAGACTACCTTGGTAAATGCTTGGTTTCTGTGTTGCGAAAAGATCGGGAAAATCAGTGTAAATTACTTTCATTCACTGGCTCGCCAATAAGCAGTTCAAGTACGCTTAAGCGAAAGCTGTTCACTTGAACTGCGAGTTGGTGAATTGTTAATAAAAATGAAAGTCTCGGAATTCACTTGATAGCTGGCTTGGGCCAATTTAGACACTTATTGGTCTAAATTGAAGATCTGCAAAAAACGGAACCGGTAGCCCCATTTTTCTTTCGGAATAATGTACGGTCGCACAGCATTGAACGACATCGTCCTTCGAGACAAAATGGCTGTCGCACATCATTGCGCGACATTGTCGTCAACGTGTTATGGCAGGAAAACAGAAATTTTCGGTAACATTCTTTTTTTAGATGTCACCAGATGTGAACTTAACGAATCGCATTCTGAAGTCGAAGTCCATGTCACTCTGGTTAGAAGTGTTCGGTTATTATTTTGTTTTGACTTGGGACACTGTTATTTGCGTCGGTACGCGATGCAAAAGTCTACGAAGAGGACAAACTTTGACCGCAGACCGAGCTCGAACCTTTCATAACGTGACCACGACTTCCGAATATCTTTCACTTCCAGACTGTCGTAAGAGACCTTAGCCGGACAGCGTTTTACAATACTATTTTGCCAGCACTTCAGCCCAGGACATTTTGGATATGTGTGTAACAAGCGCTATGACAAGATTATCTGATAGCTGGTCGTACCCAATGTTACAAGGCCTTCTACGTGCAGGACAGGCTCAACAAGAATGCTTACCAACAGTAGATCAATGAAGGCGTGTGCGCAAAGTATAAATGATCACGTACTCTATTGCAAACACAAATAAGGTTGCTAGACAAAAAATTCAAACTGTAGTTTATCTATAGGACTGGGCTTTATCAGGGTGTGACGTATTTCATGCGAATGCATTTATCTGTATTGAAAAGTGGAGCATTTCGTTTCAAAAATAGTCGCAGTTAGAGGCCCAGTTCACGATAGTTTTGAGGTTTTCTTTTTAAGTCGAAAAGTGAAAGCATTGGTTGGGGTAGAGCACCAGTGACAAAGTAAGCGACGAAGTCGACCGATTCATTGAGAAAGAAGTAAAGTGAAAAAAATGAAAGTAGTGAAAATAGAAGTTGTAGAAGATTACCATGAAGGAAATGGTATGGAAGGGATATTCGAAGGAGATTTCAACTGTTGCATATGGGCAGAGACCTGACTACATTAAGCCAGTATTGTTCGGAAGTTTCTTCTAATGTCGCAATGGGTTATAACAACTTGTTTGAACTCCCTACGTGGATTCTCTTGTGAATGGCGCAGATTCTACGACGCCGCTGGAACTCGTCCGCTGAGGGTGTGGCATTCACATGATACAAAATCTGGCTCCTCTATCCAGGACGTTTCTCAACCTGGCATCAGCTCATATGGTATCAGTAGGGGCCCCAAACTCTTGCGGGAAGAATCTCAGAAACCAATCATCGTAAACTGTGCCTTCAAATCACAGGCACGCGAAACGGGGGGTCTGGGTTGACAAAAGTTTGTCAAGCTGGCAACCAACTCAAACTTCGTTTCGCACTGCAGAAAAGCAGCCACGCAGTGCTAATATATTAGCTGAGATCTTTGAGATCAAATATTCCGCTCGCTGGCGAAAAACAGAAGTGTGTCAATGTTATATATGTACATTATGTATGTTACGTTATGCTAATTAGTGTGAAATTTGTTTGTTATTTTGGTTGCAGGTTGCAGGTTTAAGCAAAAATCTTTTGAATACTAGCCAAAATCATGTAAATATTTATTGAAAGTCGAACCTGGAAGTGCTTCTTTCTTCGATCTGTTATGAACTGACGATTCACCGTTCGCGTGTCGCGTGCGCGCTCTTTGATTTTGAGGCCTTGACCCAACACTTTGCTAATCTCTGGCTTGTAAAACAACCGAGGCAAAGACGAGCGGAAATGCACTCGAGTTGTCACCCAACAGTATTTTCGCTCCTGTTGCTAAAAGCTAGTCCTTCCAGTATAATAGTTTGGAACGCTGGCTCTGAAGGCCCTTAATGGTGTGAAGAAAGGATTTTGACTCTGGGGATGGGGTTTTTGCCTGAGCTTTGAAAGAGCAGGGTGATGAGATGTTCGTATGGAAACTTCGTGGAAGAAGAGTTGATCTGTAGGATTTTGTCTCACTGAGGGAGCACTAGCAAGGACGCGTTAATGTATTCCTGAATACCTTTTATGGGTTTTCCCTTCAGTTCTTTGGGCTAGACAATGTGGAAGCATGTTGCGGAATGTTGCGCAGCAGTAAAATGTGGATATCTCTTTTATTTATAAAGCAGTAACTTGGTGTGTCGGTTTCACAGTTTGTAAGTCTGTGCGTCCGCAAAACTTTATGATAACCATGAAAGTAGTGATATGGGAAACCAGCTTGCCACGCCGGTGGTGACGCCCTGCTCCTTGCTATAGATGGGCATCAGGGTTCGCCACGTTTAGTAGCGGCGTCCCGTCGACGTGAATGTCCGATCGGGCGCTCGCTCTCGCCCTTGCCACGCGAAATGTTGCATTGGCCCTTGCAGCCCCTACGCTGGTCCTACACACCAACTATCGCCTTTACGCGTGCTACATCCTACAACAGGGAAGAGCCTACGCACAGCCCAACTGCATTAATCGACCAGATATAACTTTCAACGGTGCAATTCGTCTGAAATATTAAGCCTTCAACACAATATTCAAAGCAGTCTTCATGGGTACGTAATAATCAAAAGGATGGAAGGGTAAAAATAACACATCATATATGCATATTTACACAAGGAAAACATTAAAAACTCTACTATTCTAAGGACACGATGATGACCAGTAAACATACGTATCAGGGGGCTCAAATCGAGTGTGTTGAGTCTCATGATTGGTGACTTGAATTAGGACCGCTCGGCGCCTTTGGGCTTCCATGACCGAGTCGATCGCTACGCAGTTGGCCGAATTGTATCATTTCTTCATCTTCGAGCGGGTTCGACGGCAGAGCGACGGGCAGTAACAGCCGGATACGACGACGACACGTAGACACATTGTCGGAAGCTTTAGGCCAGAGCACGCGTCTACTATAGCCGATACGCAGCAGCCGATACTCTGTTCGCGCGGGGTCCTCTGCACCCTACCAGGCGTGGTTCTTCAAGAATTCGACAGCCACCACACAGCTCCCACATTTCCTTCTTATATATAAAACAGTAAATTGGTGGGTAGGTCAGTGGAGTGGAGCGAGTGCTACGGAGTGAAGTGAGTGAGGTGAAGTGAAGTAGGTACTTCAAACCAGTAATTTCGATCTGTACTGGCATCGTGCTATGTATGTCTATACAAAAGTCGAAGGTGATTGTGCATCTGGGAGACTTGCTTTCCAAAATTGAGCTCTGGAGTGCAGATAAGAAGGGTAGCTCATGTTTATGCGCAGGAACGTTTCTTAGCCAAGAATATATGTACAGTTAGTGACCCACGCTTGAGGAGCCCAGGATGGGTGAGTCAGTTGAATATTCAACTCATACCTTATACTGCTTTTCGCGCGAGGAAATCATCTCACCCCCAGCCCTGCTGTCATCCTTGAGGCTTGGGTTGAACTATATTTTTTTTTGCCCAAACCGTTTCTAAGCACTTGTGAGGTCGACTACTCTTTCTTCTCTGCACGCTAACTCTCAATGTTGGGTAAAATCAATGCCCCCCCCCNTTTTTTTTATTTGCAATGGATTTTCTTCATTTGGGGTCATTTATGTGTTCTTGTACAATGTCAAGAACACTCTTTGACTTTCATTTGAAGATTTATGCTCAGTTGAAGCCAATCAGTTGAAAAGCAGCCGAATATTAGTACCAAAAGGAGGCGGTCGACCAGCTGACCATTCCTGGCAATTTGCCAATCAGCGTATCGATTTTCCACCATCTTCGCTCCAGTGCGAAAGCGGTGAAAGAAAATTCGAACGCGTAGTCAGCCTAGCGAGGGGCGGAGCCCTGACGTCCCCCAATGTTCCTGCCCTAATTGTGCCCTATTCTAACGAATTGCGACCTCATTCCTGCACAAATGGTATCAGGAGGGGCTTCGAATTCAAACTATATGCAAATCTCCGGAACACCTTTTCTTGACCTGTTTCCTGACCTGTGCCTTTAACTACATTTCTAACTAGTTTGTAAAAGTAAGAAATGAGCCCCGGTCTAAGCCCGGCGACCCGACTGGTGTGCGAATAATTTACAAAGCAAAAAGTACTTGTCGTACTACAAAGCAGCATAGAGCAGATGAAGCCAGACGAAGAATGAGTTTTTAATTTTCTGAACAATTTGTTTGACCATTCTCCTTTTTAATTTCCTCTTTTCTCCAAATGCCTTCACTGATTTTCCTGCAGCAATCTACTAGTCTTCCATGCTCACATACGCAGCACCTCATTCAAAGCGCTAGAGAATCTTTGGTCTATAAAAAGAAGATACTTTCCGAGCCTCAGTCTAAATAAAACTAAAGCAGAAATGCAACATACATCCGTATAATGTAGAAAAAGTGTTCCGAGGAATGTACGAGTTAGTTTCAGAATGCAGGAGATACAACGAAAGAGCATAATTTGGAGATCGCCAAGCATTAGCGGACTAGTTTAAGACTTGGCTCTTTTGAAATAACTTCAACCACTGATGGGTAATATACTTGTGAAATTCATGGAAAATAGACACTGGGCTAGTGGTTAGTTTGTCACCTCAATCTACAAATTTGCAATCCTGAAATTCTGAGCACAATTACTGTGGGGAGCAGCAAAACCTACTGCCTTATACTGCAGACAGATGCCTTTCAAATGGTAAACCTCTTTCGCATCCAGCGTTGGGAGCGGAGTTTCGGTAGTTGAGTGCGTTCAGAGTGCGACATGGAGATAAATGCTGAAGGACCATCAAACAGTTGATAATGTCTGATAAAGACCTTGGAAGTTGGGAACCACCGAATTCGTTATGCTTTTCGCTTAAAGATGGAAACCTTGCGACTTTAGTGTGCGTTGGTGTGATTGAATCGTAGATGGTTTTTCACGAAAGCTGCAATCCGTTCGCCTCAATTTTAACAGCAAACGTTTGGAATTTTGGTATGTTTATAACAAGGGTTCAAAGACCTGTATCCGGCTACAGAAAAAAGTAACATCAGCATTGATGAGCACAAATAAATGACAGAACTTCATGAGAATACTTGAACAACCGATCGTGTGCATGACTGGAGGTTCAAGGAAGGGTTACGTTGCTTCTTTATTTCTGTATCGGTTCTGAAAGAACTTATCCGCCTATCCTTTTCCGGGAATCTTTACAAATGGCTGGAAGCCTTCAACGAGGGCCACGACCAATGAGCATCGCTTGACCAGCGTGTTACTCAGTTATAGATTTGTCGCTATGTCACATCCGATCCGTTCCATAGCCCGGCCACAATATTTTATCGTTTGGTTTTTGATTCTAGGAAACTGCGAGGATGGGGCGATTTGGCGAGTAGACGTAAGAGGCTCCGGTGTTGACTTTCCTCTCGTATGAAGAACTTTTTACTGAAAGATCTTTTATTTTTACGTAGCGCTTTTTGCAAAAAGCCTAGGTGGCTCGCATTAGCCTTTAGTGATTTGCTAATCGCGTTGTAGTCACCTCTGACCTTTTCAAGACCTTTTGTGATGTTTCGGCTGTAAAGGGTTTCATTACTCATAGCGACCGCTGCTGGTTAGAAACAGAAAATCTGCTTGGATTTCAGGACCTCCTTGCGGCTTTAACTGATATGTCCAGCTTTTTCAATACTGCTTGATTGCGTCGCAACCAAAATTAAGCAATGAGCTCTTGTGATTCGCGGCATTAACAAGTTTATCTATCGTAAACTATTCTCTCTCCCCTCTTGCTATCAACCCTTATGGATGTTCTTCTTTCTGCACTAGTGCTGGCTTTCAATCTTACCCTTCAAATTCATCAATTCTTGAAATTTCTTCAACACAGCACACATATGAATGGAGGCCCAGATAAATCATAAGTAAGACGGATCGATTTTTTATAGAAACTGTAAGTTTTGATAGAGTTGCGCACGTTGTGCTGCACATCTCAGATGTGGGCTAAAAGTGAACCAATCGAGCGGGGCATACAAAGAAACCTCCTAATTATCACATTTTTAATCTCTTCATTTTATAGCAAAAAGTTGTCAAAATACGTCTTCCGTCGGAAACCCTAAAGCTGAAACTAGCAGGTTCGCCAAAGCATTTCGCCTTGTTCAGTACACCACCCTCATCGTGTTCCGCTGTGCTAAGCCAGGTATGCCACCTTAGGCAGGGTATGTGAGTGTCAAAATATTTCGTTCACAAAGTCATTTTTTTCAGATATCATCTAGCTTCCCGATCTGGATACCAGGCCGCCCTATACCAGTGCAGGGGATAGAGCAAAAGACTCCACCCGATCCCACTACTCTGCGTGACGTCATTGTTGCTGTGATCTTCATTATAGTGTAATAACGTTCCTCTTCGTTTTCACTAATTCTTAATGGCTTACGGAATGTCCTTTATGAATGACTTTAGGTATTACATTGTCCTCGTCAACTTTATTTTACCACCATACTTCAATAAATGTTTCCCACTGGTAAGTTTCCCCATCGCTGATCAGCTATTGCTGTTGCGCAAAGAAACGGAAATTCTGTTTAGACGGAACGATGAATGAAGGACTACAGATGTTTTGTTATGATTGCAAGAAGAGAGAGGAGGATCTCAATCCGAATGTTCGATAATCACAGACACTTGTTTCTTTTGTACTGAATTTTTGACTATCAATCTTTACTACTTCTTCATCGTCTACATGAACATCTTAATTATGTAGTGGATTTTTCATAGGAACTCTGTAAGAAATCTGAACGTGAAGGGAACTCCGAGAAAATGTTCTGAAGAATATTTGAGGTTTGGGCGCATTTAAGCGGATTGTTGATCACTCGAATGCGGCAAGGACAGCAGTGCATCGTCCAGTTGATCAGCTTTAGAGAGTAGATCCTGAACAAAAATTTTTGGAAGAGGCCTTTTCAGTGTCAACCTAGGTCTCCCTCTCTAACCTTTCTGCAGCCACCCGTGCTCGATATTGTCTTAAAGTGAGTGAGGGCTTCTCTGGCAATGTCCCGATTTTTCTGACGGTATTCGAAAATAGCAGAATTCAGTATCTGCAATCACATTGGTATCAAACAGCTGATATCACGGCATCAAAAAATTTTTTATTTAGTTACATCGGAGTGAAACAACAGAAATTAATTAGTTCCTCAGAGACGAGTTCCACTGTTTCAAAGCATTTCATGAATGTGCTCTCAAACAGCTGCCTCAATGGCTGCTTTTATAGTCCGCGGGCCGGCGTGCCGGCGGAGGCAGTGCTAGGGGTAGGAGAGAGGCAGGCAGATAGGCAAACAGTCCACGCCCCTTCGAGGGGCTGAAAACAAACAACCTTCGAAGGGGCGTGGACTGTTTGCCTTACACTGTCTGCCTCCCTCCTCCCCCCTAGCACTGCCTCCGCCGGCACGCAGGCCGGCCGGCCGGCGGATTATGAAGCAGCCAATGACGGCAAGTGCACATTATGCTAGCAAATGTGCCACACTGCAACACAGTATTAGTGGCTTGGAAANAACAGCTGCCTCAATGGCTGCTTTTATAGTCCGCGGGCCGGCGTGCCGGCGGATTATGAAGCAGCCAATGACGGCAAGTGCACATTATGCTAGCAAATGTGCCACACTGCAACACAGTATTAGTGGCTTGGAAAGCCTAGCGCGATTTGTCCCGCACTTTGTCAAAACTGACTCGCATGAGTAATCAAGGCAGCGCAAAGAAGTCCCTTTTTATTGCAATTCCCAAAGAATTCTTGGATTTAGGCACATTGTATTTGGTTGTCCAGAAAATAGTGCGACACTAACAACACAAGTTTTACATCGTTTTTTATGCAATGAAAGACAAGTTCAATCAGTGACGTAGTCGCCATTATTATCGATGAGCTTCATCCATTTCGCTGGCAGTTTGTAGATCCACTCATCCAGAAATCAGCGGGTTGCGTGCTGAACAAGTTGCCCACCTCCATTTTGAGTTGCTCCTGATTATCGAAATTCTAATCTTGTAGGTGCCGCTTCAAGGCTCGGAACAAGTAATAGTCGGAAGGGGCTAGATCAGGAGAGTACGGTGGATAAGTAGTACTTCCCAACCTAGCTCCTGAGTTTTCTGACGCGTCATCGTTGCCACATGGGGGGCGAGCGTTGTCGTGCAGGAGATAGGTTTCCAGTCGTTTCGGATACCTTTGAAGGATTGCATCGGCTATTTTCTGTAGCTGGTTGGAGTACGTCGTCGCCGTCACCGTAGCTCCACTTCCCAGGAATTCGTAGTAGAGCATCCCATCACATTTCCACCTACTACTTAGGAGAATCTTCTTCTGTTGCAAACCACGTTTCGATTGCTTCGGTGGTAGTTCGCCCTTTAGCAACTACGCTCTCTTGCGGGTTTGCGGCACCCAGCTTTCGTCTCCTATCACTATCCCATTCAACGAATCCTTCCTGTGCGGACGAAGAAGCAATGACTCGGCAATGCTAACACGCCAGACACGACGAAAACGGAGGTGGGCAACTTCCTCAGTACGCAATCCGCTGATTTCTGGAAAAGTGGGATCGACAAACTGTCAGTGAAATGGATGAAGGTCATCGATAATAACGGCGACTATATCACTGATTGAACTTGTCTTCTATTGTATGAAAAACGATGTAAAATTTGTGTTGTTAGTGTCGCATTATTTTCTGGACAACCCAATACATAGAAATAGGACTGTAAGTGGATGGTGAGAAACGAAAAAGGGTTGACTTCACAGCAAATTTCCCAAGCAAGAATAAGAAGGACAATACTGTAAGCTGCTTTCCCGGCGGGAGAAGTAGCAAAGGCAGAGAATATGAACATATGTATGTATATGCCCTGCGCGATCGTCAAGAAGGAGAAATGTTTATCTTTCTTTGGCCACAGCCCCACCTCGGCTACCCAAGCCGTGAAGAGCAGCGACGTAGAATCTTGAAAGCCAGTTTGGATCATGCGTCAAATAATTCTGAAGGCTTCTAAACGAAGAAGCTATTACATCAAGGAGCGTTAGCTGTCTCATCGCAATGCAGACAAAATAGAGGTCTGAGAAGCAATAGAGCAAATGTAAATTAGGAAAGAGGTTGATCTCATATGGAATAGTGAGGCATGGAAAGAGATCGGAGAGCACAGAAATAGATCACCCATTTCTTGATCACAGAAAATGCTGTGCGAAGAGCGCTAAAGAGATAGGGTATCATGGATATCATTTTCAAACAAAATGGGAGCGCGATATACGCAGGGTTTGAACTATGACGGGATCGGGTTGACCGAGCATAGCACGAATCTGTGCGAGCGGCTAGTCGACTCGAGATTGAGAGAACTTGTCTTGATCCCAAAGCGGCAGGTTTGCTTTATGTCTCAAAGGTTTGTAACGGATGCCATATTCTCAGCTGAACAATTGGTGGCGAAGTATCTAGAAAAGCGTCCATGGCAACTGGTGCTGGCCGTATGCAGTAAGCACGAGAAGCATCTCAACTTCGCAGGCGTCAGGGTTATCATGCAAACAGCCATCGTGGACTACGATGATGTGAACACGTGCTGAGGAGACCACAGGCTAATTAGTTCAAATAGAATGAAACGTATACGGCTAACAAAAACAGCGGACTCTACAACGTTGCTGAGTTACCTGTAGGGTGAAGAGAAAGGGGATCACCTAATCATAACCCATTTTCTTTTTTTTTTATCCATAGCATCCCACGTCATCGCAGGGACCGCATGCATGCATTTCTTTTCCACCGTGTTTGATCTTTCCGTGTTTCGCTTACATGGATGTTGGTATTCCGCCACCATATGTGCGTGAAGCGTGCATAATAGTCTTTCATCAAACTAGCTATCACTCACCCACCCTGCATTTGAAGGTCACAATGCCGTACAATTTCACAACTTCGACACAAAGCATGAGGTCAGAAAAGCACTCGATGACGTCTTCAGCACTTATGCGAACTTATGCACTAACCATTAGTCAGCCGTCCCCACTTTTCACTACTTACGACACTTCTGCCGTTATTTTAGTTTTGGCGAAGTCCTTCTTGCATACGCCTTGCCACCTCTTCCTCGAGACATCCGCTGCGCATTAGAACTAGTATTAAATTCACATTTTTATATTTCACAATTTCTATAAGAAAGCTCACCACTTCAGCCTTTGGTTCCATTGATATAGATTTCTCATAGGCACGTCTAGCGTTGTTGATGTCATTCATATTCGAAAGTACAACTGCAAATATTGGCTTTGAAAATGAAGTTGGTCCCAATGGTGTCGACGTTCGCTTACCTGCCATAGCACCAATGATTTGAGCATTGTCCCGTTTCAGTTCAGCTGCTGCTTTCAGGAAATGCAATGCCGAGCAGTGTAGGCCCATGGCCTGGTGAACAAGGCCGAGGTTGTAGTTAATTCTAGAACCACAATAGGAACATCAAAGTGTCAAGGGTTCATGCTAATGGTCATAAGCTAATTCTGATTTTTTCGATAATACTGTCTTTTAGGGCTTTCAAGCATCATGTACTATGTACTGAGTTGCCCCATGATCATGTCCGCTTTTTATCCTGAGCTGAGCTTTTCGTCGTGGAATATGGGACGAGACGAGAGGCTGATTTGGAAACTTCAACCAGGTCGGTCTGAAATTTCATGTACATCTAAAGTTGATAAATTGCGAATCCCGCTGAGTGAACATCGAATCGGCCCTGTTGCGGGAGAATGAACAGCCCCCCTTATTTACTAGTCTGTGAGATGAGGTTCACTCGCTTGCAGTACGAGAGTAATGAATAGTAAGGCCTTAACTAGCGATTCGAGCCATAAGGGTGAATCGCGCTGCGGGATTTCACTTTTGATAAAAGTGCACCGTGCTTGAGAATTAACTTCATATTTCCCTTCTAAAAAAAATTTCTAAAAAATAGCGTAGTCTAAAGTTACAGTAGCATAACTACAGCCGCCACATGAATGGAATGAATGTTGCGCAATGGCGTCAAGTCGGATACCGTACACTTTCAGCGAGCCTGTCGCTAACCGGTCATTACTGGATATGCGCCTTCGATTTACTATGAGAACATTAGTCGGGTAAATGATTGTCGAATTGATAAAACTCAATGAAAAAAATTAGCTCGACTGAGAGCTCATTCAGCTCTTTCTATTGACCTACTTGTAGTCGAGTGGACAAATAAAGGAGGCCTTCTTGAGACAACTGTGAGCTTGGGCAAGACGCCCTTTAGCGAACAAGCAAATGCCGATATTGTTCCAAAGACAACCATTGTAGTCACAGCCTTCAACCGCAACCCTGAAACAAAATAGTTTTGCAACTCGAGAGTGAATGCAAACTTTATATGACAACACCACCCTTTCCCTGAACGTCCGTCCGTCCATTCAACGCGTGCTCTGCGACGGCGGTCGCGTGCGTGTCGCGACGGCGGTTCTAGAATGGTGTTGGTAGCGCTGGCACGTGATCTAGTGTTGTCGACACCTTTCTAGAACCGCGTCGCGACACGCACGCGACCGCCATCGCAGCACGCGTTGAACGGACGGACGGACGGACGTCAAAATCTCAAAGCAGCCTTTGAAGCGTTTTCATATCGCCCAGGGAAGGGAACGAGAGAGTCACCTCATGGAATTTTTGTTTTGCCATAGGTCAGACGCCGAAGCATAGTATTTCACGCCTCCAGTTGAGCCAAAGCAGTGCCTGTTGGTATCTGAAGTTTGTGGTTTCCGATTAAATCAACCGGAATATAGAGAGAGCGTGGATTCCTGCCCCAAGAAAGCTTCCTAAAAAGTGGAGGAAAGCCATATCCTAAGAATGCTCAAGGAAGTAGCTTACGGTCAGGAAGTTCTGCGAAATACACTTAGGAAGTTGTGGGACTTTGAACCGGGCGCCCGATTATCGTGCACTTTAATACAATGTAACCTTAGTCAGATGCGGAAACTAAATATCATCGCACTGCTCCCATGTCATAACCAAGTGGGTCGTAATTAAGTGAAAAGGATAATAAGAAAGTGAAGCGTCCAGGAAAAAACCTTGAAAAAATTGTATCTGCATACCATATATCAGATAAATAGTTGGTATTGTGATAACTACTTGTTAAATAGTTATCAAATACCATTCGGCAAATTGGGCTACTTTAATTTTTCGTAGGATTTCCAACGATTTAGGGCTGAATACAGCGCATGAGAAGAGGTTGCTAGAACTATATTATACTCAAAACCATTCACGATCACAAATTCGATACGTGCCAATTCCTCCGCTCTTTAACCTTTGCATTTCTGCGCCATCCCTAGTTCTGGAACCTCATACCTCGAGAATCCTGCACACTCGCAGCCTTTCACAATGCATACGCACCCAATACTGCAATCCCTATTGGCTGATGCTTCACCTCTCCTAATATTCACTACTCGTCTCTATCACTAAAGTCCTTTCGGTCGCATTGAGACATCTCACTTCGTTGCAACGTCTATTTCACCAATGATCTCCACATAGTACTTCCTGTATTGTACAACCACATGCTTTTTTTCTCCATGTGCTGCACCTTCTCACTTTTGTTATCGACATTCAACTTTCAACTTCAACTCTTGCTTCAACTCTCAATTTTTGCTCACTTATGAAGGATAAGGATAGCAAGTGATCGTCGAGTCCTAGGCTTTTTTATGCAAATGACCGCATATCCCCTCGAAGGCAGGATTCGATAAAGAATGATGAGCTAAACCACTAGAAGGTGCGCTATTAGAGCTACTTAATATTAATTAATATTTGGCAACACCAATTTGATATCAAAATTGTGAGCTGAGAACAAAAGTGAAAAGTGAAATAGATGAAGACTACAGCAAAACAGCGCCATGTCATCGTGACATCATCTACCACGCCTGCGATCGCCAGATATACAAAGAATATGATATAAGCCAATAATATGCATAAGCCAGTCGAAAACCATAGCAGCGAGTTCAGCAACTTGAATAAATTGGTTATTGGTTACAGCAGTAGAATAAAATCAGAGCACTACTTGATGAATTCGGCAGCAGGAATCAGGAGAATAAGGCTCAGATGAATAATCTAGTGAATAGTGGGGTAGTGGTGTACATGACCATCGGCGCCCCAGCGCAATTCCAGGGACGTTCATCTCCCGCCCTAGGTAAAGAAGCCTCCCTCCTCAGGGTGGAGGATGAATGGGGGCGGCGCTTCTCTGAGCTCTCGCTAAGGTAAGGTCGTGGAGGCAAACTTTGCTCCATTTCAACTATCTTGATTCAGAAATAAGGCGCTAACCTAGTTTGAACCTTCGCACCCTTTGTAAACATTTCCTTGGGAATCCTTCCCCATCCTAGGCGTTATGCATACGGCCCTTTATGGCGCCTCAGCTAAGTCGTTTCCGACCTGACAACATGCTTTGAAATTACAAGTCCACTGACACTCTTCATATTGATCTCACTGACCACAACCGCTCGATATGTTGCACGTGTTAGCGTTCACACCCCAACTGATAAATAAATAATATGTGCCATTCACGATTACTTGGATGTAGTATGTAGATTGGATATGAGAGCTAGTTTCAACGACTAGTCATGCTTACCTGTATTTATTCAATGCCACATCATGATCCCCATGTGCTTGCATAATTGACCCGGCTGCAAGAATACTCTGAAAGAGCTTATTAGTGTTCTGTTCCTACCCTCAAAAATATATGCGGACTTGCTGATGGGACGATTGGTAGCTTAGCGCCTTTCCGAACATTGCAAATGCCGGATCCTCGCTGTTGTTTCGTAAATACTGCATACCCATCTTGAACATGACGTCCAAATTCTCAGGTTCAAGCTGAATTCGACATACTCTCGAGAAGAAGCAACACACTTGTTCGACACAAATTTTATTTTTGTGTCGGAGTGAATGCAGTTGCCCTACACGCTTCAAAAATTTGGTAAAGATTGTTGACAATGTCTTTTATTTCTTTTTGTTTAACACTCAGGTCGCCCGGCTTAAGCCCAGCTCTCTTCCTTTTCCGTAAAGTTGGCGTTTTCGCCCACGCCCCTTCCAAATTTGGATGCTCTGGCACAGAAGAACAGATGTAGAAATTCCCGGCCAAACATGCACACATACACCCGACATCCTTTGGTAACGCTTCGTTCCTCATGAGAGGCGCCTTGCTCAACTCATTTGTAACCAATCGACTACTTCATGTTATTCTTGGACAACAGTATTATGGATTTGAACACCGCAGAAATCAACGGGTTTGGCAATGCAAAAGCTGCCGCAGTTGGAAACACATTAACTGGAATCGACTACGGAGAAATTGATAATTTTTTGGAATGTTCCCTTCAAATGGGTTTGGTAAGAATGCCCACATTGAGAGACTACTGATCATTTTATAAAACCGGCACTCGGTCTAGTGGTCGTTCAACTATGAGTTCAATCATTACCAGAAATCGTTTCGGGGAACTTTTGCGAGCTTTGCATTTGGTCGATAACAGCGAAAATACTAATAACGTCCGTCTTTTCAAAACGTCTCATTTTTTGAAGTTGTTCAACGAACGAAGAATTCACCATGGTAATGTATTCTTTCGAAAAAACGCCTTTAAAATGACCAAATTAAAAGATTTCCTGGAATCACACAGTATGGCATGAGGGAGGTCGAACCCGTGCAGATAGGTCAAGGAAAGATCGATCGCACAAGAGGCGAGAGACAGTTTTGGCGGGAATTATTAGAATAAAAAGAGGGCGAGGAGCGTTTCAGATGCTTCTTGTCTACAGAACCCAGAAGGAGCCCAAACTGCGCCCCTCCCCACCAGGCTTCAACTGCCCGAATCCGACGTCTTTAACCCGGCCTGAGGACTTCATCGCTTGGACCCTGAGTATTCTAGTGATCGCGTTTTTTCTGCTATTGTTTCGTTATTTGATTGTACATGGCGTTATTTGATTGTTATTTTCCGTTCAAAGTTGTCGTTGTCCGCGTTTCGGATGAATTTATTGTTATCCGCGTGCAGCTGTGTCATCCGTTGAGACGAACTTACTTCGAGAAGCCGTGGTTCGGTACTACATGTACGTAGTTTCACTTATTCCTGATTTAATGTTTCGAAAGAAAAAAATCGTTAAAAAGTGGAAACATAAAGAAATAATAGAAAATACAGCTGTAGTCCAAATGTGGACTGCACCGTGCCATACGGCCAAAAAAGTGTAGTCCACGTGTAGACTACAATTGCCGTGCCGTCAAAGGATTAAATTTGGTAGGTGCGCCGGGGCAGCATGGGAACATTTATGGTGGGTGGTATGACTGGACTCCGTACAGGGGCGAGGCGCGCGCGACATAAATGTTCTGGAGGGAATTTACAACTCTCGTCTCCGTGGACTTAGACAGATCAAATTTGGTAGTAGTGTAGGATCAGGATGGATTCACTTAATTCGGGTGGTGAGACTGGACTCCGCCGTCAGGAGACGGGGCGTGCGCAAAATAAATAGTTAGGTGGAAATTCATAGCTCCAGATTCTTTGAGCTTTTTGGTATTAGATTTATTTTGTTGTTCTTTTAGCATGAAAAATCCTGTAGTTTTCGCTTTCTGGAGCTATTTTTCAGTCTTTTCCGCTTGTTATCAGCTCCTACCACCCACCATCAATGTTCACACATTGCCCATTCTATCTCTTTCGAGTCTGAGCACTACACACATACACACACAAATCCCCGAGAAACCAACATACACACTTAGCTAATTAATAGTTTAGAGTTATCAATTGATATCGTCATTATTTGTGCTAGTCCCACGAGTGTCTCGTGACGAGCCACCTTCAAGAAAGCAGAGAAATGGACTACATCCGAGAAAGGTTTTGTTGTGTTGTTTCTCAGGGAATGCCACACTTTGAACACCTTTCGTTCCACCGTGACCGTCGAGATTTACCCTTCTCAGCTATAGAATTTGGCCGACGCTATTCGACGTAGTGTTTGTCTTTTTCACGACAGTGCTCGATCGCATTGGCGGAACTATGCAGAGTATATCACTGATCGAGAACATTTTTAATGTAAATAAAGGTTTCCGAAACGGATATGGAATGTCGAGTAAAACATCTTATCCCAACCTAATATTTCTATTTTTTCACTATTATTGTGGTACCATAAATACCTGGAGGGCTCTTTCGTATGCCTGTATCGCAGCTGTCGTGTCTCCCAATTCGGCCATCAGCTTAGCGAGAAAGATGATTAACTCGATCGAAGTTTGTAGACCTGGAGCCTGGAATGCATTTTACTCTTATTGCTTGTGTTTTTCGTGTCATTTAGTGAGTATTCTTAGGATTCGTCAGCAACTGCTTCTAGTGCTCCGCTAGCCCTCGGAGTCGCTCAGTGCCAACCTTTATCGAGAATTTTTCGAAAAAAGTCACACGGATCAAAATGCGAAGTGGCGTATGCGTACTTCAAGTGACTCCTTTGTCACGAAAGAAAAGGGCCCGGCATAACTGACGACGACACGTAGAAATACTTTTGATATCCCTGGGCATAACTACGACAACATGTAGAAATACTTTTTGATATCCCTGTCTGATGAGAGTCACTCACTCAGCAAATTCTTTCCTTTTTTGATTACTCCCCATAATTCTAAAGTTGAAAAGACTTTCTTGTGGGTCAGTTGTTCGGGTCCAGCTTAAGATGTTTTGAGTGATACTTATCGGTCTTGCTTGCAGATGAACCTTCTCATTATAGGAGTTGCTCGCCCCAAATGAAGATATCTAGTGGGGTTTTTGGTGATGTTGTTCACGGATTGTAAGCACAACATGAAGGAAACAATGGTAAATATGTCGTTGCCCTTTCTTTTGCTGCCAGTCGAAAGGCTTGCAGTGTACTCCCCTCCACCACTATGAAAGGCGCAGTGCTCTGATCGTGGTATACGCTTTCTCTTCATGCTTACTCTTGAGCTCACAAAGTCTCATTTTCTCTATCAGAGGCTTCATTTTCGAACAAGAAATTTTCAAAGGGGAATTTTTCATCCATTCGGGCACAACAATTTCAAGACGGGACGCATACCTTGACAGCACCATTTACTCAATGCTCATGTGACACCCTTGATTTTGACAAAACCATCCGTTAACAATTCAGTCATTTGATCATTGAGTCGAGTTCTTAATGACGTCTACTGATTTGCGCTTTGATGTTGCGGCATCCGTTGGAGCTGATGCGAGCTCGCATAACCTGCTGGCGTGCAAGGTATGCGAGCGCCTCCGGCGCAAAGACGGAAAGGGCCGGCAACTCTGCTAATTGAAAAGTGCCACAAGGTATAAAAGGTTTGCGCTCTAAATGTTGGTACTTTGATAGCGTACTCTGCGGGCTAGTGATGCGCACGAGCGGAGAGGATGAACTTCTTGGTACTGGTCGGATCCAGAACCACCAGCTGTGTGGAGGTCATTGTCGCTTTTTCATTTGAAGTTGTCGATTGTGAACTTCGTCTTTTCAATGATCACTCGAGGGAGTTAGTGTTAGTTCTTCAACGCCAACCGCATCGCAATTCCCAGACTGTCTCAGCGAATAAAAAAGAGTTCTAGAAGTTACTCGATGAGAAGATAGCTGGGGCATCACTACAAGAAGCCATGTCTGTCGCAGGCTACCTGATAGGCACATTACCTCCGCGAAAGGTGGTTACACTCGTCACGGTGGGATCAAATATTGTGACGACGATTGTAAGTGAATCTTGGAGGTGCTGGCACAACCACGGGTCGCCTGAGATGATCGCCTTGCAACATCGACCACCGCTTTGCAGGCTTAAGCTCGCTCCTTCAAAACAGGAACAGGTTGAATGAAGTAGACTTCCGAGATGAAACGAAGACGAGCTAGGGAATCGGAAGCAGCTGCGATCAGTTGTATCTCGCTACCACCTGACATAATTGTTGAGCAAACTAGGGAAATTACCGGCGTTGCTGGCTTTGAGCTGAGTGAGACAAAGTTTTTACCAGTTGCAGCACAACTGGTGCAGTACAGGCTGCTTGTATTTTGCTGGACTAACATCGTATGAGATGAAATGCAAAGTATCTTCTTTTCTAGAGTTGGATAGGGTTTCGATCGGTGAAGTTTTGTGGAATGCTCTGCAACACCAAGGGATCCTGTTGTAGAGTGCATAAGTAGGTGCATACACTCTGAATGAAAATAACGAGTCGGGTACAAACAGCAACAAGCATCTCTTCAAAATATCCCATCTCCGTCGGAAGGCACCAAGGCTCTGCGCTTTCCCACTACTACTCGTTGTCGTATCATCGCACGAGGTCTTCAGAATCCAGTGCCATGAACATCTCTTTATGCAAATAAGGTAATGTGACAGTGTGACAACACCAGTTACGCGTTGCTGGTTCCCCACGCCGGGAACCGAAAGGGCTGGTTCGTACTATTTATGACACCGCCTTTTCAGTTAGCTTCGACCCTCTTGTCGATTGAAAGCACTCTCGCAATGACCATTTCCCTTCTGAAACACAGTAATAGGGCTTACTGGAGCGAGCCACAGCGAAAATGGCACGGCATTTCTTCGGATATGCTAGCTAGCTTATCATACAGCACTCGTAAGGAAGTATTGCATTGGAGACAATCGCAATTCAGAAGGCTACTCAAAGGGAACCTCTCGATGGACGACAAACAGTCGTGCTCCGAACTTCAGAATAGGTCGATGAACTGGTGGCGAACTTAAGAGTTACATCTAAATTGCAGGGTCAAACAAAGAACAGCCACGTGACCAGCAATCACTTACCTGGAGAAGCAAGTCGCGTGCTTTTTCGCATGTATTAAATAAATCCGTATTGAGATGATAGATCGCACGAGCCAGCCAGTAGTAGGCTTTCTGAAAATAATTCGCTCATTTCAGGTACACTGCAGCCGAAAGGTGAGTTTACTGCATTCATAACTGTTGAAGTTTCGCTCAAAGAAGATCCTAGGAACCCTGACAATTCGTGAATTCTATATTTTTTTGAATAACGTCGTTGCTAGCATTAGATCCACTGAAGCGCATCTCGTGTCGGAACACCTCTGTTAGACTGCTAATAAACCTCCCTCCACAGTTTTGGTTTCATAGCCTTTACTTCATAAATGGGGCCTAAGTCGTAGCGGATTCAACCATTGCCCATTTTCTAGGCCCAATCTCCGGGGGGGGGGGGGGGGNGGGGGGGGCGATTCACGCGTGACCCCATTAGAGGTCTTCGCGCACGCAGCATCGTTTCAGTACCTTTCTGTTGAGATGGACCAAATATATTTGCAGTGGTCGACGGCTTCACCGTGAATAGAGCAAATCTCTTTACTATGGCAAAAAAAAGCCCCTTCGAGATTGAAATTTCACCTCTTAGGTCAACAATTTACTTGTCAAACGTTCAATATAAGAATAACTTCAAATTCTTTGTTCCTAGAAGATGCAATCCTTCTGTAAACGTGCATAGTTGGTCATTTCTTTACTTATTCTGCTTATAACTTCTTAATTCTTCCGTTATGATGGTAGTCATGATGTTTTAGCGCGTTTTGTACGATGACCTCATTATATTGGCGCGTGAATCGCACCACACCCCCAATCTCCAGCTACAGAAGGATAGGACCACAAGAACACGGAGACAGCCTGTTGCCAAGAAATGCTGAGTACAAATAGAGAGAAAGCAAGTCAAGGATTTTGGCAAGAAAAAATTTAGCATTCAGGAAAAAACCCGGAAATCCGGAATTGTACAGGGTGGCGAAAAATTGCGTGCTCCATAAAAACGCGCAAACTTCATTATTTGTATACCAACATATTAAGAAATATATTTCCTCAAAACAACAAACAATGACATTACATAAGCACAACAGGTTTTCAAAGTGCTCGCCTTCTGCTTTGATACAGGCTTCGATTCGTCTTTTCGCCGAAACCATGGTGCACCGAAGGTAGTCGATGTCCAAACTGTCCCAAAGAGTGTTCACCGTGGAAGTGGCTAAAACCCTCAGAATCAACGCCAACTTTTCAGCCTCGTTTTTAAGAACATCCGGAATACAAGAATCGCCACAAGAAGTTTGTTCCATAAAAGTTTAATGGTTTGGAGTGCTATCAGGCAAGACGCAGTTGAATTTCATAGACAAAAATGTGAAAATTGATGCGGTGTTCTATAAGAAAGAAGTCCTCGGAGAAGTTGTGCCATCCTGAAGGGGAATCATCCCAACTTCATCTTCCGCCAAGACTAGGCTCCGGCCCATGGAGGGAGATCCAAAAAATCACTCTCTCAAGACCGAGATGATCCCCTTCCTGAAGAAGGATCTGTGGTCCTCTAATAGCCCAGATTTGAATCCTTTGGACTTCGTTGTTTGGGGTAATATGGAAGGAGAACTAAGGAATAGAATCGTGAAAGGTTTGATGGTTTTCGAAAAGAAGTGTACGAAAGGAAGTCTGGGTCAGTTTGGACATGGGCTACATTTAGCGCACCGTAGTTTCGGCGAAAAGACGAGTCGGTGCCTGTATCAAAGCAGAAGGCGGGCACTTCGAAAACTTTTTAAGATTATGTAATGTCATTGATTGTTGTTTTGAGGAAATGTATTTCTTTCCATGTTGGTATACAAATAATAAAGTTTGAACGTTTTTTATGGTGCACGTAATTTTTCGCCACCCTGTACTATGCAGAGGTGACTAATACCTCTTGAGATTCGGTCAATTTTCTACGAAAACTGTAGAAGTACTTAGGGATTTTTTGGTTTCGAAATCCTACAGTTGTGAAGTGGTTCGGAAGTTATGAACCGGCAATTTATAGAGCATTCTTCAATCGTAGGAGAAACAATGATAAAGGCATAATTCCACTGGCAGTTCTGTATCGTGCTTCTTTACAAGGCCCAATGCTTATAACAATGACAATCAATGTCGTTATTGAATTCAAATAGAATGAAGGATCTGTAGTTGTCCAAATGTTGTCAGAGGGAGATGAAAGAGCTACCTAAGAGCATTAATCAAGGTCATGCGCGGAGTGCTCTTTATGTCTACATAATATACATAAAAATAATGCTAAGAGTACGTTGAGCGACTTAACTTTAATATACATATATCAGTAAGCCAGTGTGAGAAAGCTAAATGCAAAACGGGAACGAAAATATTTTTTCATCAAAATAAGTGATCTGCATGAAGCATCTCAAAGAGATCAAGTGACGCAAGAACTGAATCGTTTCTCTGTTTACGTACCAAATCGGTTGGGTCCGCCTTCACAGCTTTCTCCAAATACTCCACAGCAAGTGTGTGATTGCCCATGAGAAAGTAAATACGTCCAATATTCACAAGGTATCTGGAAGCTGTTGTTCACGTGTCAATTTTTCCCAATTAATTCGGCAGATCACTTACGTAGTTGCGTTCGCGGAAATTGCGAGGGCCTTGTTAAACCACGACAAGGCCTCCTCTAGCTCACCTTCAATGCGAGCTATCAGACCGCGCATGTAGAATGCGTATTCGCACTGATTGGAATACTGTTCCAGCATTTCCTGGAAGGAATTGGAGAGCTCGTAAAACCTAAAGCATGAGAGCTTGTTAAGAACGGTGAAGCATTCTGTCACAACTGGAAGAACAGGAATTTTTCAAGGCACAATTGCACTTCATGAACCATTAGCAACCTCGATTAGGGGCCCGCTCCCTCAGCACATGATAGCCTTGTTCTAGGTGAGTGGAATATCCAGAATTGAGACAACTTCCGCTTGCCTTTAAGAAAATGCTTCAGAATACTCTTTACAAATGCATATCTAGACGCTCCATAAATTAGATTCTTTGACAATTCAGTCGGGTTGAGATGTTATCTGCTACTTGCATGTCAGCAGGTGTAAGAGTTTATTAAAGGCTCACTTCACGATAATTCTGAGGTACCCGTTTTTATTCGAAAAGCGGAAGTATCGATTGGGAATAGTTCATCGGTAGTAGTGAAGAAGCAAGAGAAGCCGCCGATTTCGAGAAAAATATGGCTCTTCAAAAGTAGGGAAAATAGAGTTTGGACGAGATTGTCATGACGGAAATAACATGGAAGGGGTATTCGGACGAGATTCCAGTTATTGCTATTGCATAAAGAGCTAATTACATCAAGCCAGAACTGTACAGAGCTGTCTTCCACTGTAACTATGGGTCATGACAAGTTGTTTGAACTTCCTACATGGGTTCCCTTGTGATCGATACAGCCTCTACAATGGTGGTAAAACTCGTCCGAAGATACACACCGGCCACTCTTTGAGCCTTTATAACTCCCCAACTAGGCCGTTTCCCGACCTAATAGTTCCAGATATGGTATACGAGGGGCATCAAATTCCGCCTGCGGAGGAATCTCAGGAACCATTTTCACCGTGAACTGTGCCTTTAAAACAGCTTCACCGTTCATCAGTTCGACTTACCCCGATGAGTGATTTGCACCCTACATAGTCCCCCATTACGAAGAGTTTGTGCAGAAGCGCATTGGATGCCTCGAAGTTCAGCAATTCAAAATTCGCTTTCCATTTCGAAGCAGGGGCTGGTTCTGGTGCACGATCAGACTAAAAAAAGAAAGCTTTAGATGTAAATGTAGTAACAAAATATTGCTTTTGAACACCTACCACAATCTCTTCATTCTGATTACTATCGTCCAACTCTTCTTCCTTTGATAGCTCTTCTACGTTGGCCATTATGTCTTTCGGGTTCTACGTTGTTTTCGTAATGAAAGAGAATGAAGAAATGAAAAAGCATGTTGCCACGCGATTTGAATGAAAACTACAGTCGTGTTATTTCACTACCGCACTTAACGAAGCTGGTGAACTCATGATGAATTAGATAAGTTGCACTAAAAGGCTGAATAAAGAATTGGAAAAGTGCCCCTTTACAAGGTCGAAGCTCTGCGCGCGTATCGTCGTCATGGAGACCTGCCGGTCAACCATTGCAATGCTTTGCCATTTGCAGTGAGCCGGTCGACGACTTTACTATCATATGTTAGCCTGAGCTTGACGGCTTTCTGATGCAAGAAATTCCGTTCAGAGCAAAACGCAATGATAGTAAAGGTTTTTCTGAGGTGAAAGCTGTTACCGAGTGACGAACGAAATTAATAGCTAAACATCGACATATGACTAGTAAGAAGGTTTCCCTCATTCACTATTGATGGCGAGAGTGAATTTTCTGAAGTGAATCTGTTTCAAGGTTCGCCAGCTTACAAAGATGTATACATTTCTGACCTTATGAGTTAGCCCTGAGTGTGTAACAATATGTACACCATATGTAGCCGATTCGCGTCATCACCTATTTGCGGACCTATTTGCGGTTCTTATTGTAAATATTTCTACGGGCTAATCGTAACCGTTTTATTAAAAGATTGCATGTTTCATTTTAGCTTCAACACCATGTATACATAGATCACTGCTATAGATTTCCATATTATTGAATAAGTTCTTGTCGCTACCGTTATCAGAACAATGAGAAAATGGGATCCATTGCTGAAAAAAGAACAAAAAAACCACAAACAAGCCTTGGTCTTGCTCACAGTCGCAATCCCATAGCATGGAGATGATCAGATCTCGTTCCCCTTATAATGTACCGTGTCCGATCAATCCTAATCTATTTCTCTTATGACATAGACATCAAGATACCATGACAAGATTAAGTGAAAGTGAGGGTAATTTTAGGTGTCACCGGAGGCTCCAACATCGAGAGTGAGCCTAAATATAGCGCTCGCAACGTTATAAATCGCTTGATCATTCCATGCCAATTTTGAGCTCTTTCAGAAAAGTCATGGCCGGCATAAGATTATTGGCTTTTTGACACTCATCAATCATCTATATCACCCACCGCCCCGTTAAGCATCAATTTCCTCGAGCGGGCGTCAGTAATGCCCACATTTATTCCTGTGACGAATCAAGGTAACTTGGTGAACCGTCCCTCGCTCGTGGGACACGATGCATAACTTTCCCTTCCCCCCCCCCCCCCCCCCCCCCCCCCCCCCCCCCCCTCCNCCCTTCCCACTCTACCACCCATTTCTCGTTGAGAAGTTCGTGAGGAAGTGCAACTATCGCGCTGTGAGACTTCCTGTTGCTCGTTTGACGGGTCCATTTAGTCCAACGGTCATCAAAAATTGTATAACGTATTTAGTTTATCTGATTTTTGATTTCCTTCAAGTGGTGCGTCCTTTAATCCCCCGCTCGTGGATGGAGCTTAAAACTCTGAATCCATTCCTGCATTTGTAATTATTGGGAAACTCGGAAAATCGTTCTATTCTCAGCGTCAAATGATATTCAATGATGCCTACTTCATAACTCATCTTGCCTTCCTAAAATCCAAGTTTTTGAGGTTGTGTCAAGGCAGGAAAGACTACAGAATCGAAAATATGAAGGGAGAGTGAAATGACCTGTCTTTATCACCACTCCCTGAACGTTCTCTCCTCGCTGCGCATTTTCTTCCGCTCAGCTTCGCAGTTTGGTTGTTCTTTATTTTGACTTCTCGACATGGCAGGCAAACGCAGCTAACGAATTTGGAGATAACTTCAAGACGTTTCAACCCGAATGAACGCAATCTTTCTGTAAACGTGCACATGTGCACAGGCGATGGCGATCCGTGTGAGACTTCGGAAAAACAGCGACGTCAGCGAGGCAAATTTTCTATTAAATTTGATGTGGTCTACTCATTGACTGTTCAATAAATAAGCCCAAGTCCATCGCAAGTGAGAGGACTTCTGAGACTGTGAATTACTGTGGATGGCGTTGGTCGACATGGTAAACAAGGACAGCTTTCCAGCCTGCTCATTCAATCCCATTTCGTGAATATTAATGTGTAGCCCTTCAGTCGTTCTTCTGGGGCCAATTCTGGAGCTGTAATGCTGACGCTAACATTGAAGAAAGTGTGAAGCATCTCTAGAACAATCCCAGGTCCATGACTTCCAATCTTCTTCTTTATAGTTGATGTTGGTGCGTAGGCGCCGAGGATTGTTAGAGCTGGTTCGAGCCACATCTTCTCGATCGCAAACGTCCGATTCCCATCATCAAGCTTCTGTACGGATCGATGTTCATAGCTAGTGCATATTGGCGAGGATACCTACCTCGTCGACTCCTCTTCTGTGGCATGTTCAACTAGAGGTCGCCATCTTGATCCTTTTCTTTTAAAGTACCTTCTTTGGCTCTGAGATTTTGTTATACAGCCTATACCATGCGGTCCTGTCCAACACTGGGAGTGAGGGCCAAGTATATTACTGTTTTCGGTATGTGGGTACCCATGAGTAGCTAGCCAGGCTGTCTCAGAGTGGACAAGGATCTTTGATTCGGGAGGCGACCCCGCATTGCCTCCCAAATTCTTCCCACTTACTCGATTGCAAGCCTTTGGCTGAGCCCATACTAGCCACACTCGCAGCTCTCCGCTCACGTATGCCTGGATACACCAGCGAGATGCAGAAGGTAGATCGACACAGAAAAGCAGTGAGACATCTCTGGGCGTCTCAGGGCAGATACTGGCAACTTCGGTCCGCTGTTTACTCCTACCTGGCATTAGGGACCGCGACGAGAGAGAACCCACAATGAGAAAGGTCTGTAAGATTGGTTTATGGCAAGTTCATTTTAGTGTGTTTCTACACATATATGACCATGCATACACCACTATACACCACTTTGTCCACCAGTTCCGTTGGTCATCGAACTGTACGAATGGGTCAGCAAGGTCTCCTTCCGTCCTGGTGGCGAGCCCATGTGGTCCAGTGAACTCTCCTAGATTGAAAAGCACGATCCAAATCATAATGTAGTTACGGTATAGAGCAATTGTGATTATCGGGCCGGCCTCCGTCACGATGTACGGTCGATGCTATTTACCTGGTAGCTGACCGCCCTGATGTACTTGTTATCACAAAGTCGCATTACATGCGTGGCACACCTCGTCTCAGATACAATGTTGAAGCCACAGCGTCCCTGAATCTTCGTTCGTCGACCGAACTTGAAACGGCAGATTCCCATCTGCACTTACGTGTTCCCTACGGATCTGCTTCACTGAGGGTTTTTCTCTCTCACTGAAAGATCCCACCGAGGCCACGTAGGGCGCTATCATTCGGTGGATATGCGAGTAAGTCGCCCGTAGAAAGTCGCCGGTTCTTGCCAAAAGACGCAGGTGGGTTCGGAGATGGACGTCCTGTTTCTGCTGCGCTGGGTCGATGTATTCTTCATCGCAGGTGTATCCACGCAAACGTGTGTAGAGAGTCTGCGGGTGCAGTTAGTTAACTGCCCATATACTCGGCCAAAACTTGCATTCGAGAGACTGGCAGTGTCTGTTGGACGGTTCAGGGCCGCCTCCAGAGACAAAACCCCAATTCCACTTTGGGATGACCTGCCTAGCACTCGGCATCAGCCCATCCTCCACGTCAGACCTGGCAAGCCACTTGTGGATACCATTATGCCAAAAGCAGTGATATAAATGGGCCTCATTCCTTTGAACCGGTGGAAGTGCCCAATACCGCAGCGTTCGGTAGAACCGCCCGGGAAAAGCTGCTAGAATTTCACAGCCAAAACAGGCTGCTCAAAGGGAGAGGGACTCCTCGCCACCACGTACATGGCTATGAACGTCGATCCGTAGGAAAGCTTGGCTTACTTCAAGATCATCGTTTGTGATCTTAACGCCAAAATAGGCCCCAGAAGGTTGACAGAAGAGTTCCCCATCGGAATTCACGGAAAGAAGTCGACCCATACCACCCATATTAACTCGCAATTCCAGAAGCTCTCTCATTTGCGATGGACACTGGAGTCACCTAGCGGACAGGTCCTTAATGAAATACCCCACATCATCTTCAATCGGCATTTTTGCCGGACTGATGTCGCCGTTGCTCCGAAGTTCTGCTCGGTATCGGATCATCGCCTCCTTCTCATTAGATTATGTTTCTCAATGCGTGGAGAGAGCTGTAAAGTACAAGAAATGAAGCCCCAAGACCTCCATCAACTGGGACCGTTTCGCTTCCTTTGGGAGTGAATGTGAAGATATCGTTATCGACAGGATCGATGAAGAATACAACCGGCTCAGCGAACTTTTTCACGATAGTGCTAGGAAAGCAGAGAGTCTACAAGCAGCCGATGAACGACTCTCTTCAAAGACTCTGGAGCGGGTACGTGAGCGTGGCATTAGGCAGGCAATGGCAATAACCAGATAACATTCAAACTTGGGAAGTTTGTCAGAAACTCAGAAAAGCGTTAAAGGAAGATCTGAAAAGAGTAGCTGTTTTGACCAAAGCCGCCGAGATCGAGAGAAACCAGTCAAGAGACCAAGAGAACTCTCCTTTCTCGTCTCGACGGAACAGTTAATGCATCTCGCACGGCAATGAAGAAGGTCATCTACGTCTTCTACTCCGATCTTTTCGACAGCTACATCTACGTGCCCATCTACCATCTTAGGCAAGACAAATATGTAACTCCTTCGATTGTCCCTTCCGGCTTTCGGCATACTATCGCGTACGGTGCTTGATCCCAATAGGATCCAACAAGTACATCTGAAAGGTCTTCCTTCAGTTGTTGTCAAAACTGTGGATAGGCTCCTCACGCGGTACCCATCGAAATGCAAAGCGCTAGTGGAAAACTATTGGTGTTGGTGTATAAAGGGAGATCAGGCGATCTTATTCAGTTATCGCCCAATCGCCTGCTGTCTGTAATCTACAAGCCTTTCACTTTTACCGGGCGATACCATCTCGCCCAACCTTTTCAGCACCGCTCTCGAATATATTATGCGTCATATGGAATGGGAAGCCATGGAAACGAATGTTGACGGTCGCTATTTATTTACATCACGTCCGCTTCGCACACGACGTCCTGCTCATAGCACGGAATATCGAGCAGGCGGAACGAATGCTGGCCGAGTTCAATAGTGCTTGTGGAATCGGCTCGAAACTAAACTTAACGAAGTATCTTGTTGAGAAACGGATGCATATCTGATGCTCAATTCACGCTAATGGAGCGGGCAACACTGATAGCTCTCGCCACGTGCATCTAGGTCGAGAAGTAAGCATGACGAACGACAAAGCTCCGGAGCCAAGCAGAAGGAAACGCGTAGCATGGGGAGCATTTGAAGAACATCGAGGGAGCAACGAATAAGACGAAGAACATCCGGCTCCACGCTCACCTGTTCGACACTACTGTCCTTCCTTCCTTGTCGTACACCCCGGAAACTTGGACTCTACGAAAGCAGGATGACCATGGTGTCAGCGTTACACAACGCTTTCCGGAAAGGACGATGCTCGGAAATTCTCTGTACACGCAAGTGCAGAAGGGATTCCAGAGTTCCGAGCTTCGTCATCGAACGAATATCAGGAATGCCTATGCTTACACCAAGGGAAAAGTCGATGTTCGACTAGAAGCCGGCCATACTCACGAGTACCGAGAAACTTCGAGAACCGCTCCTTCTTCAGTGCGCTCAATGACGATGATTAAAGTTCATCCTGTATTCCTAGGATAGAAAACTCTCAGATGTGTCGAGGCGGAAGGGGCCACACAGTCTCAAGATATGATGTCGGAGCTCAATGATCTTCACTAACCTCCCGCTCTTTTGTTCTTGAACGCTTCTCACGTCACTCGTTTACCTATGCGCTGTTCCTGCGCTCGCTCATTCATCACGTTGACTGAGATACACGTAGCTAGAGCATTCAGAGTTGTTTGTATCGTTGAGCACTGAAGTAGCATCAGAAATCAATCCGTTCCTTATGAACATCGCCTTCGTTAAAGTCGCTCCAAATACGATCTTTCTACATACGCCTCAAATTCGTCCAGCACCCCTTTCTCCTGCTCTATATTTGGCATGTAAGGGTCCCTCCTAGGGACTACACTTAACGGGGCGATCTGCTTCGAGTGTGAGACAACATACGAGAAGTGAATAGTTTAAAAGCGAAAGCAATAACGAAAATCCGAACAAAAATACAACAATGATGCGCAAAACAAAATCAAAAATACAGCACAATCAAAATCCCCCCGAGGGTCGGGCAGAATGCAGGGGATCCCACCAAAGAGAAATCGGCCACTAAGGCTTTTCTAAAGTCGCCCCCTTCGCGAACCACAGAGGTTCGCCTGAGGGCAGTCACCGAGGTTCCAACGGCACGGAGTTAACTCCGTGGGGGCACTGACGACGGGAAATGGAGGAAACTTTATTGACGACCTCCCCCTCTTGAGGTTCCCTCTTTATACGGTCTTTCCCGCGTCTTTTCTTTCCCCTGGCATGGTTACTCCTGCTAGCCTCCTACCTCCTGGTCACTACTGATCACCTACAGTACTCTTGACCACCCTCGACCCATCGGTACTTGATCTTACGGGCATTGCCTCTTTGGCGGGACCCCACCGCTACGGTTCTCTCTGTCCCGCCATGACAGGCACTATAAATGTGATGCCTACTCTGAAGCGAGAAAGAGCTAACATTTTAAGTTCTTTCATCCTGCAAAAATGACCATTCCCTCAATCGCAATGTTAGATTGAAAAACGAATTTCTCTTGACCGTACCTCGAGGTGCGAAATGCGCCTAAAGAAATTTTGCCTACTGCGCGGTTATTCGCAGCGAGTTTTATTCATCACAACTTTCTCAAATAGAAACCATCATCTTTAATGGCAAAATTCTGAACGGAAATGCAGCTAAAAGGTCGGAATGTAAATAGTATGTAGTAAAAAATGAAACGACAGGGTTCTTTAGGTTCCTTTGACAGATGTCTGTCATGTTAGAGCCCCCAAAAAGCGCAGGAGCGAGCTAATGAACTTTAGATACAATTTCAATATCCGCGCTGTTGTACAAATCCGAAACTTTGACGTTGTGCAAATCCGAAACTTCGACAGTGCATAGTTGGTCTTCGGCAGTAGCTTCCAAGACGGCTCAATCGCTTTTTGCAGATTTGTTTGGCACAGCCTTCAGTTATGCAAGAAGGGACGAGTACGTTGTAAGGCACAATTATGTGCCTACATTCCATGAGTTTTTAAGTGTGATGAGGGACGTGTTAAGATGAATCTGTCTATTTCTCCATAATCAGTTGCAGAAAGCAAGGATGCTGCAGGTGGAGGTTGAACTTGCAATGAAACTCGACCAAATCTCCCAAATAATATTTCATTTTTCGTATTTTAAACAATATTAACTGTATGCTTCAAGAAACGGAGATGCAGTGATTAGACTTGGGCAAAAGTACAGATTTCTCATCAAACGGACTCCAAACAAATTTTAATTACCGATTATACTCCCTTACATGCGATGAGATTTTTTCACCCAGCAGACAACACTCCGAATAGACTAGCGTGAGGATAGTGTGTACGAAAAGGTTACGCTTTTATCTATTATGAGAGAGATGCTCCGCTACACTTAATGTTTTTTGCTTATTGCACCCTTTGGCATACCGTACCTCGACACCTCGACCATTAACTGACGCTCCTGCTCTTCACGGAGACGTTGGTGTAATTTTCTTCAGAGGGGGTTACTAGCAGCTCACAGTTCTTTTTCCTGAATGTCCCACTGTTGCAAGTCGCTGACGAACCCACTGACCTTCGATCGTCTCTTCCTTTATAAGAACCATTTCAGGCCTCGCTTATTACAGTGCAATAAATCCCAACCAGGAATGCCTGCTACGCAGCTTAAAGGAAACATTCAGTCTCAGACATTTAAGTGAACTGCAATATGAAATGAACTGCTGCCTTTTTTTGACCAGTTGGGCTACGCACGCGAATGCGTGCACCACATGCCCCTTGTTAGAGAACCAATATGAACAGTATTGGTCGAATTCTCATTTCATAACTCTTTCCNCTACGTGACATTCACACTCTTCGTCGTGCGTACGTGACTTGCGGAAGGACGCACCAATGGGCATGCAAAAAGACACACTAAATCTCCGCTTTGTGTATTGAGACAGACAGAACGCCGGGCTTCCCTCCTTCTAATGATGGAGTTGAGATAAACGGCAAACAGCACACCCCTCTTTGGAACGAATGATACTTTTCGGAACACGAAGTTCGGTAGAGGAACAGTAGGGCTATTGAAAATGTGCCGATGCCTATGCCTTTGATTAGAGTCTGTCTGTCTCAAACGGTCGCTGTTGCTGGTAAGAATAATGACCCATTGAAGATTTGCCTGGTAGGTATTCAAAGCTTGAATGATACTCACAAATGTTGTCGAGTCATAATAATACCATTATCAAATGTCGTTATGAATCTAGCTCCTTTTCTCATAGGGCATATGAATGTAGCTCCTTTTCTCTACGGACACATTATTAAATGAGAATCCTTAAAGATTAAATGAGATTATTAGCGGTCGGATAAGTTTTGCCATGAATGATATCAGAGCAGATTGGAACTGCGATCCTTCATTGAATCGCAAAACTTGCTGGGTAGCGGTCGCAAGCATTAGATGAACCGATGATGATGAATGAACATTAGATCATATAAAGGTATACGCCGTTTATAGTGAAACTACTCATGGTCGTATTCATCAAGCCTTAACCCAGTCCATCAATAACATGATGGGGTGAGCTAACGCCTGGGAAATACCTGTGAATTTGTCCAAAACATCTGTACTTTACATTGGGAAAGCCATCATAGTACCGTACACATACAAAGATGTAGTTCTACGGGTCTCTGAAGAAGTCCGTGACCTCGCCTTTCATGTGAATTCGGGGCTGAATTTTGATCATCACATTAGTTTAATTGTACAAAAGGCATATGGTGTTCTTTTTGCTATTTTCCGAAAAATCCGGTATAATGATGCAGCAATCTTGATGAAACTTTAGAAGGCTTATGTGGTCCCAGTTTTAGAATATGGATCTCAAATCTGGAGCCCACA
>UZAF01016882.1:40124-61492 GCA_900617895.1 Haemonchus placei
CCTGATGAAATCAAATGTGGATGCTCTTCAATTATCATACAGCATACAGCTCGTAGTACCTATCTGACCTTCCCGTAGTGCCTACTTTTCGTTCAATCTTTTCTTATTGCACCTGACTGGAGATCTTTCTACCTTTTGTTCTGAACCATACTTTCTTTCAATTGAGTGCAGGTTGTTGAGTTAATGTGATCTTGGAATTGTAGTTAGCGCACCTAAGCGTGCACCAAATAAATAAATAAATAAACCCAATTTCATCTACTTATACTCGGCCCCTATCAGTGCTCTTACCCTTCTTCTCGAATGAAATATATCAAAGAATCAAAGCTAAATTGTAAATAACAAAGCAGCTATGGTTCAATTGGTGGTTGGATCTTGTTCTCTGGGACCTCCTCTATTGTCAATGTTCCCATCCTGCCCCCTCTACAGACATCTATTTCTCTTAAAACCCTCCCCTAAAGGGCGGAGTCGGGTTTTACTACCCACCATAGGTGTTCTCATTCTGCCGCCTTTATTCCTGCCAAGTTTGAAAGCCCTAGGGCCGAATCGACAGTTTTGGCGCAAACCCAGCCCTCTGTGACCCGATCCTACCACCCACCATTAGTGCTCCCACCCTGCATCGGGTACTCTTACCAAACTCGAGTTTTCTAGGTCCAATGAGACAGGAGTTATTTTTTTTTCACTCAAGATTTATTCCGCACAAACCCCGCCCATTGTAGGCGGAGTCCGGTCCTCCCACCTACCATAGTATTCCCATCCTGCCCTGGGTACTCCCACCGAATTCAAACTTCCTAGGTTCACAGGGACAGGAGTTACGATTTTCCTCTGAAACCTAGGTTCACAGGGACAGGAGTTACGATTTTCCTCTGAAACGTTTTTCGCACAAATCCCGCCCCCTGTAGGCGGAGTCCGGTCCTGCAACTCATCATATGTGTTCCCATCCTGCCGCCTGCGCTCCTACCAAATTTTAACGTCCTAGGTTCACGGAGACAGGAGTTATGAATTTCCGTACTAACAGACAGACAGACAGACAGACAGACAGACAGACAGACAGACAGACAGACAGACAGACAGACAGACAGACAGACAGACAGACAGAAAGACGGACGGACGGACGGACAGACAGACGCGAGCGCTTTATATGAAGTAAGAACTCCCTTCGCCCTGGAAAAAGTTCAACCTATCCGATTGATTTTTCGGTTTTCTACTCAGTGATTCCTTCCAAAACATGGGGTATTCAGCTCACATTATCCTTTTCTAGGCCCAAAACAACAACCTTTTCAAAATAAACCTTTTCACCGTAAGGGCTGGTCTGGCATACTTGCAAACCAGCAAGGCTCCCAGCAATCAAGGCTCTCTGAGCTCCTCCAAACGGGCAATTAGTAGAAATATGATTTAAGCATAGTTGTCACTCTCTTTTCTCAAAAATTTCTTATTCTGTTGTAACGTGTTGTGATCGTCGTTTATGTTTTCCTTTTCGACGCTGTCTTATATACGTATATTATAAACAAAATAAATAATATCCGTACATATCAAGGTACATCATAACATCAACTGATTTCCGTGTGCGTTTCGTTCTAATCGCCATTAAAACTAGGTCAGGCCGCACACTTTACGAGCGGCGCAGCAACTGTGATTTCGAAATGCACACGTTCGAACCATGGGTTTTGGGCTTCGAATAATTTATATTTCGTGGATATTTCATTACAACGTACAACGCTGCAATGATTCTGCACTTCTCTTGGAGAAAACTTCTTGTGCGGTTGGTTCAAAAGTTTTATTCAAGGCACGGTTCAAAAAAAAGGTTACTGGGTTCTTCCTTCAGGAATACTCAGCGCCCCCATGGGTGGTAGAAGGGACCCTCTCGCTCCTACAATCTCGGCGCTTAAGGCATAGTGGAAGCCCCGTTGCTGCCGTAGTTCGCTTTCCCGCAACTCGATCGGTGTCTCGTTAGACGAGTGTTGAGACAATACGGACTGCTATTATTCCTTCTAGGACCCACGCACAATCAGCTAATCGCTGAGTGATGAAGCGATGTTTTTCTCCCATTCTTTTTTCCTCTGTTTTTCTTTTTGCTGCTGCGATCCCTTATTTAACTTCCTATTCCTAGAGGCTGAAAAAGGTGAGCTACTTTTGCTGCTACTGGGTTTTTTTTTGTTTATTTATGCTTATAAGTGAATGAATTTTTGCTTACCATTGTCTGTTATTCGCACCAGGACCCTCACCCGCGCAGTGAAACATACTGTTCAGCTCGTCCGCACGCGTTTCTTTCTTCTTCATTTTTCTTATTTCACTCCCGTCCAGCCCCCTTTTTAACGGTTTTTGGAAGTCTTTTTCACTTTATAAACACCGATGCACAGTTTCTTCACCTCAGTCGCACTAGTTTCCATCTTGTCTTCCATTTTTCATCATAATCTGGATTACCCAAAATAATCGTGAACTGTGCCTTTAAGGTACCGGTGGTAACGGAGTAAATGTTACGCAACAATATCGTAAGTGCGGTCGTTACTGCTATAACTACACAGAACAATGGTAAATAACACCTTATAGGACAGGTATTCTACGTTTGCCCATGACGCCCCTAGAGGAAGAAGTGCGGACTCACTTATCTTGGGCCCGCTTGACCCCGCACCATTCAGGGGTGTCTCGGGTCCGGGAACTTCTCCCTTGTCACGGCGTCGCACACGCCTCACCCGCCGCGTATCGCAGGATTGCGATGGAAGATTGGAGCGCGCAATTTGTGAGGTAGGGAGTCCTTTAATTATTTGAATTGGCTGACCGCTTTCTTCAATTTCAATGCAGTCTTAATCGCCGCTTACATAGGAGGAGTCATTACAATTAATCAAGTGTAATAAACATGAAAACGAAAAAGAAACGGAAGAAGAAACGAACAAATCCAACAAAAAAGCAAGGCAATCAACGAGAAATATCGCGTCCTATCGATTGGCGGGAGGCGGGATGAGTACGGTAATTGCAGACACATTTGCCGCATGCCGCAAGGGAGAATGCCGCGATAGGGGAGAAGTTCCGTTACTCGGGGTGTCTTAGACGGTGAGACGACAACGTAGTGGTAGGGAGTGAAGGGCGTCTTACTGCCTAATTTTCTGATTCCTCTATATTTAATATGAAAAATTCGCTACGTCAATTCCACGTCACTTTGCTTCTACTTCAAGCAGGTCTCATTCATTCTCCAATGGCCGCGCTCTCAGTTGCATTCAAATACCGGCGCGCAATGAAATAATTCACACCGCAAAATCATTGCACAGTTCAAACGTGCTCATTCCGAAAGGCAGTAGGCGGCGTCGCGCGCGACGCGTGACCTGGTTTCGTCGACGATAGGAACAGCCGTTCCCTACTGGATTCCATTCAGTTCATTCTTCATCATGATAGAAGATTGTGCTGCTTATAAGGTTACAATGTGATGAAAGCTATGATAACATTCTTCTTATGACTAGTGACTATTAGAGATCATCAGATGTTGACTGACGGCTCAACAACGACCAAGAGCTTCTTTTCCTTGGTGCTGAAACTGCCACATTTTTTGAAATAGTCATCCTCTATCAGAGTTGAAATGTCGCTCACCAACTAACAGCTTCACTTGATTTTTGTGGGTGATTTGGATCATGCAAGGTTCTTGCATCCACGGTTCGCCATCAATTTGCATTGGAAACGGCTTCAAGGTTCTAAAAAGGCTAAAAATGGCAGAACTTCTAAAAATAAGTTCAAGCAAGTTTGAAAAAGATACTCGATAACGATGGTGGAGCACTGCGACAGCCTGCGAGCCCCTCCTACCCCGGCTTTAATTTGACCCATTTGCATAGCTGATTCCAATCCAACAAGCTGTAAACAATGGTGCATTTGCAAAATCTTTTTACAAGTCGAACCGTTTACCTCAATGAGGCCGTCACCGATGTCCTGTACTCTCGACTGCAGTAGCATCTTTTCGTCTGAGTTCGTACGAGATATTTGAAACTAAAAAGAGATTATTCAGAGATATCGACCTTTAGTGAAACCAACATAGGAAGTACCGTAAAGCGTGGCTTTCCTTTTCGGCTCTTTCCCCAAAGATCGGAGCCTCCGTAGATGGAGTGGATATTCAACAAAGCGATACCTTCTAATGAACAGTCCTGCCCAAGATCTACCGCCTCTCCATCACACTAAAAAAGCACATTTCTAATTGTAGTGACATACAAGCATGAATGAAATTGATGTCATTCTGCATATGAAATCCACCACATTGTCGGGAAAAGTTGAATTGAAATGGTGAAAGCAAGAAGCTGAGGAATGATAAAAAGCACACACCTCTAAAAATGTTTGCATGCGTGTGTGTGGGTGGGTGGGTCAGTGTGTGTGTCCGACCAGAAATACAGTGTAACTTTTACTTTTCCAGTGCATCTAGAACCTTCATTTGGTAGGAGCACATACGGCAGGAGGGTAACACAGCCGGTAAGTGAGAGGACCGAACTGTGCCCACAGGGTTGGGGTTCGCGCGAACTAAATGTATAGGCGGAAATTCATAATCACTCTTCGTTCAAACCTAAAGCCTTGAAATTTGGTAAGAGTGGCACAGTCAGTGTTGGGAATTGATGAGGGGCCTTTAAAGGCAAGACCTGCATGACACGTTACCTCCTCCATATTAATGGTGAAGCCTTGGCACTTTGGTAGCAGTGTGGATTAGAAAAGGGCTGTAGATGTTTAGTGATAGGGATTGTTAACGATTGTTGGTAACTGATGACGTGTGACGCCCTCCGTGTTAACACGGAAAACCTATGACCCGCACACGCCCTTGGCATTACAATAAGTGATATTGGATGTGACGAGGTCGCAGGTACTCTGTGGCAGGAATTGATAACAGCTGATAAGAGCTGATAAAGAGCTCCAGAAAGCAAGAGTCATCTACCGAATGAGTCCCTAACGGTGAAGTTAGTTCGGTATTGAAGATGAGCTTTGAGGCAGGGATAGCAGAGTGCATAAGGATTAGTATCACGTCTGCACTAAAAGAGCGCGGGTTCGAGTCTTGCCAAGGTAATTCCATGTCTTGCAGAGTTGCACAAGTGATATCCATACCAGCGTCAGGCCTAGTTTGACAAGCCGGCTTAAAAAGAAACCTAGTCACAAAAACCATGCTGCAGTCTGAAAACGTATCAGTGATCAAGCTAGAACGTCACCCGTAAGTGGCCTGCAGGATCCTTGTCTGAGTATGCAAGGACTACTAAGGAGAGAACAGAGAACGTCCGTTGCCCGTGTCCGTCGAAAGTAAGTCACCCCACCCACTTCGCGCGCGGCGCATCACACTGAGGTCTCGAGATGACATTACAGTACCACCAAGTGTCATTGGAGCAAATGATTTGCATTTGTCTGTGTTATCTTCTTCTTGAACTGACTGCCGTGAACCAAACGCAAAGCGTATGCCCCAGTGACAATTGCGACGTCTGTCAAGTATCGCAGGCTGAATCGCCGCGTGCGATGGCTGCGGCGTGACCTAGTTTCGACGGACACGCGCAACGAAGCGCACCCAGGAGAGAACTTCGATCAAAGAAGTTGATTAGTTCGAATTGGGGCTTCGAGTGTGGGATCGCTCACTGGGAAGTCCAAGAAGCCGCTGATCTTATGAACCGCAGGAATATCCAAGTCCTACGCTTTCGGAAGACCCGCTGGAAAGGAGCAAAGGTTAGAAGTCGAAGGTGATCTCGTTAATTTCCTACAACGGAGAAGACACCCGAACGGAATGGTGTGGTTATAGCAGTGGCGGAGCCCCTCAGAGACTCTTCATCCGCCGTCAACAGGATCAGCCGTCGAATCATTGCTGTGAAGGTAGGCACGAAGGAGGGTTACTGGAATTAATTCTGTACCAGCATCAGGCCTAGAGTCCTCCCCCACATTACTCACCATAGAAGGTGATCTGAATGGGCACGTCGGCAGTGAAAGCATATGACTGGAAAGTTAATGAAGGTAGAGGAATAAGAGACAGAGACGATTAAGGAAAAAGGGTTTTCAATCTGGCCATGACCAATGACTTGGCAGTGTGTAGCACCTTTTTCACAAAAAGGAAGATTAAGAACGTTAACTACACCAGTGAAAGGAAAAAAACGGAAATAAATCATGTGTTCGTAATAAGATCGTTCCTCAAAACTATGAAAGACAACAAAGTACTGCCTGAAGGAGACCTGGCTACACAGCACAGGTCTCCCGTAGCAGGCATAGCGATCGATCTTTCCAAGGGGAGGAGCGGAACGGAGGACTCGATGATGGAAGTGCACTGAGTATAAAAAGAACACCTCACGGAGAAAATACTGGAGACTGAACTTCCAGTCCCCAACGAAGGGCCTATCCATCAGACCTGGAGTAACGCCGTAAAGATCTTCCTATGAAGTGCAAAAGAAACGCTGGGGAAAAGACGAAGAGTCCCGAAGAAGAGATCGCGCCTGATCAAGAAAGACTGCACTAAAGCTACGGTTACGGCAAAAAAAAGGAGAAGAAGAAGAGGATTAAAGATGTAGTTTCGGCTTTCTAGTGTGTTTCATTTGATAAGACAGGATGCTAAAGGGTGGCAAAAAACGAGTGAAAAGTGCAGTGATTGGGACCGATTTTTATTATGAAAAGAAAAAAATTCGGTTTATATAATGCAATCATGGGTGAACATAAGCATCGGCACATATTGAGATTTCAACGCACGCTCCGCCCATCGTGGGCGGGGTTCGCTAAGCTTGCACATGCTCAGCACCCAATTGGCCTTGCTCACTCTTTTTATTTTCTCCTGGTTTCGACGCCTTCGTTTAATCGAGTTGTGGGAAGTACCGCCCACTGCGAGAAGGCTCCGCTCACCTCCGATGATTTCCTTTCTTCTGATTGTTGGCCCATTCCCCACCTTCGTACGATGCTTCCCGGTGTCTGGACTGTTATGTTATTAGAGCGAATGAAAAAAATTTGCCTATGACCCCGCTCAATTCCGGCGCATGCCCCGCCCCTTGGGGGTGGAGCTCCGCTGAGCTCATATGTGCTCTGTTGTTCTTGTCCTATGCCCAACCCGTCCCGAACTTGACCCCACTTCTGCAGGTGCTTCTTCAGGTAATATCGAATTTCAGTACAAACAGACAAACAGACAGGCGCGAGCGCTTTATACAATACCAATTGGGCTATGCACGCATCTGGATACACAGTGCTGCGATTATGTAGTCAAAAGCAACGCTCGACATAGAAGTTACTTCAATGATTGGCTCACAGAACTTTACTCCGTAAGAAGGTTAAAAGAGTTCATTCTATCGTTACTAACAATTGAACGTGCTCACCATTCTTATGAGCAAAGTCTCTTGAAAAAAAGGCCTAGTGACTCTTTATATTTCAAGGAGAAGCAGACTGTAAGAACAGGTGGATGTTATTCATAGAACTTTTTCTCTAAGGATCTATCATTAGTAGAGGCTCCTAGATCATTAGCGGTTGAATGAGCTTTGTAGCGGTTAATAAAAAGGCAAAGAGGAACCGTGATATCTCATTGGGTCACAAACCTAGCTTGGGAGCGGTCATGATATGACAGCAATAGATGAACTTGATTTTTATCTCTTCACAATAAAGAAGCTTTAATCGGTTCCTATCACTGCACTTACCATTAACTTTTTGTCGCCCTACTTTACCATCCCGTCTTATCAAAATGAAACATACTGAAGAACCAAAACTACATACTTCAACGTCGAACTGATTTCTCCGTCGGGCTTCTATTTCGTAGATAGGTCTTGCTTTCTGTGGCCACTTATCAGCTCTTATCAGTTGTTATCAGTTCGACCCCATCACATCCCACATTTCACATGCCTGTTGCTGTTCCCATCCTGCCCTGTGCTCCTAGTTCCACAGGAACAAGAGTTACGATTTTCCCGCTCCAATACTTAATTCGCGCAAACCCCGCCCCCTGTGAACCGTGTCCGATCCTATCACCCACGTCACTGTTTCTATCCTGCTACCTGTGCTCCTACCAAATTGGAGCGTTCTCGGTGACGGAGACAGGAGTTACTATTGTATTTTCCGCTCAAACATTTATTCCGCGCAAATCCTGCCCTTTGTGGGCGGGCTCCGGTCCTGCCACCTACCATGAGTGTTCCCATCCTGCCTCCTGTACTCTTACCGACTTTGAACACTCTACTTCCGTGGGAACAAGCTTTATGATTCTCCCGTTCTAACACTTGATTCGCGCAAACCCCACCCCCTGGGGCGGAGTCCGATCCTGTTATCCACGGGTGCGCTTCGTTGCGCGTGTTCGTCGAAGCTAGGTTACGCCGCAGCCATCGCATGCGACGCGTCGGCCCGCGATTTTTGACAAACGCCGCAGTTGTCTGTGGGGCATACGATATGCGCTTGGTCCACAGCAGCCAGCCAAAGGGAGGATATCACGGACAAATGCAAACCATTCGCTCCACTGACACTTGGTGGTACTGTAATGTCATGTCAAGACCTCAGTTAGGGTGCGCCGCGCGCGGAGTGGGCGGGGTGACCTACTTTTGACGGACGCGCGCAACGGACGTTCTCCGTCATCCACCATCCCGCGTGTGCTCCTACTCAATTTGAACGCTCTTGGTCCGCGGGGACAGGAGTTATGAATTTCTGTGCAAACAGACAAACAGACGGACAGACAAACACGAGCGTTCCATATATAGTAAGAATATAGCAAAAAATTTTTGGAAGCTGTCTAGAGAGCGAAGTCACATGCAACGAAATCGGATTTCCGCATAGAACACACTTCACCAAGTCAGATTCCACTTTCGATGACATTATATCGTGTAAATACTCTGAGGAAATATCTCGAACTTTAACAAAGGCTGTGGTAATGAAGGTATCAGGTCTCTGTTTCCATCACTGACTTACGTGAATATTAATATGCTCGTGAAGCTTCTTACATGAACTGGAGAGAGTCTCGCTCGTACCTAATTCGAAATACCTGAAATTATACTTTAGGAGTAACGCGTTTTACGCGTGTCAGAACTTCTTACCACAGCTTATTCCTCATTCGACTGTTGAACTTTTCAGGGTACTTTTCGCGCATCACGTGAAATCGATGGGCGATTGAGGCATCCTGCAATATAGTCGTTACAGAACAAAAAGGGGACAGTCACAACAGTGCAAATGAATTGATAGCTGGCTTCTGAAACGGTACGAACCACACCAATGCTAAAGTAATTGTTAATAATGTGATATGGTTGTGAATCGCCTTTGTCATTTTTTCGGTTGGATTCCTTTGGCGATATCTTGATGAACCATCTGTCTAAATCCACCTGAAAAATGTCCGGTTACTGAGCCTCATGAGCACAAACATTTTCTTACCAAAGTGGCCTTTTCAATTTGACTCAAAATTTTGTATAGACTCTCGTTTTCGTATCCTCCACCCCATCGTAGACATCTAGCCAAATCGTTACCAGTTCCCAGAGGAAGCACAGATACTGGCGGCCTTCCATGTACAAACTGTACTTCCATTTTGTCTGAAAGGCAAAGGTCAGAAGTTTGTTCGAATGCCTGTTACTCTACAATACAGACCCATTGACTCAAGGACCCATCCTATTGTACCGTCTCCGCCACACACCAATACATTGCAATCTTTGACCGTGGAGAAGAGTTCAAGCCTTCAAGAAAAAGATTCTGTTACCTTTGTTCATTTGCTTTCACACTCTGGTCAAGCTAGTGTGGCAGTGTGATCATCATCATTTCACCTCGTCTTGAAAGAGACACTGTTGCCGGGACCAGCTCAAAAATTTGGCAATGGAGTCAGCCTTTCTCATCACATTCTGTCATTGATTTCAGTCTCGCAGCATTTAAATCTTCAGATTAAATTACGGTTAGTGATACTCTCTTTATCACCATTAGCAAGCTGTGAGTTGAATTTCTTCAGCCCACACAATTCCAAATGTGATGAGGAGAGTATCACTTACCTCTATGAAAAATGAACGTATCACTCATTAATGAAGTTGATTACTTCATTGATTGGTCTGCGTCAAGGAATGTAGTGAATAACTTTTGTACAACCAACCCAGGTTCTGGACCACTTTTCGAGAGATCGTACACCTGCCGTGGATTCAGCAGATATGTGAACTTCTGCAAAATCTTAATTCCTTGCTTACCGCCACTTTTTGGGTTGACCAAGACAAGCAAGGGACGTGAGTGGACGCCTGGGCTGGTCGCCTGAATTCTTTAATCGATCTGGAGGAGAGTTTGATTTAATAGCCATCACCTGAAGTAGACTCGTTTGCCATTGTTGTCCTTTGAGCGACACTGACTTCCTTTCCAAGAATACGGGAAATATGTGCGTGGGTGGCAGGACGTGATACGAAAGGGTTCCAAGGTCGCATTCCTGTGCAAGTGAAGCCATACATCGGTGATGAACCTTAATGTTTCAGATCGCATAGACCTCCTTACTTCGACTTGTTATTGGTCAAACTTACATAACTGCGACACCAACGACATCGCTTTCCTTGAAATGCGCCCACACTGGTACGACATCGCGCGCATTTTGCCGTTGTGTTGGCGTCCTGCCAATGATGGTACAACTTATCTGAAAGCTGCAGTACCACTCGCTTTCGAAGTATGGAAATCATTGGAATACTCAGGGTTTTAGAACCACTATTGCTATAACATAATGGTATCGGATAATGCTCACCTTGCTGCCGATTGGAGAACGTGCGAATGCAGTTTGCAGCTGCACTTTTGACACACCTTTCATGTACCGTGTACTTGCACACTATAATAGTCGATAGTAATTAGTGTACGTACTGAACGTTGATAGAAGTTGTGAAGAATTGGAGTATGACTTTGGAGCTATTATTCCTGAAAGGAAGCACACGAATCTCCTGTTTGACGGAACTTCTCCCCGAATTCTAAAGTGCGCTTTGCGACATTTGGCAAATCTTCAATCGTCCTGCGGCTTCAAACGGCAACTACCGCACTCAGCCCGCCTCCCCTCCAAATGGAACGAAATATTTTTCGCTGACTGCCTCTCTTTTTCGTTTGATTGTTTTTTTTTCTACTTCTTTTCTGTTTCTAACTTTACTAGACTTGCTTGCTAGGAATGACTCCTCCTAAATTTATTATCGACTACCGAGACCGCATTGGAATTGAAATGAGCGGCCAGCGTATTCAAATAATTGAAGGACTCCCTGACTCACAAATTGCGCGCTCCAACCTCCAATTCGCCTTTCTGCGATACACGGCGGGTGCGGTGAACGCGACGCACTGCTCGGGGAGAAGACACCGGACCCGAATCTTTTTTTTTGGTTTAGTTTTACACGACCATCGCCACGGGTATTTGAAGTATCCATTAAAACTTTTAAACGTCCGCAGAACTTCCTTGAGGTTATCGTGTTCGAAAGGGAGACTGATATATTTTGCCATCATTGAAATAGAACACATATTTTTCATGAGTGTATGAATGCAGAAAGGAACTTCAAGTGAAGGGAAAGGCTAGAATTCACCACATTTTTTAAGCTTTACACTGGGCAGTATTTCTGTTGTAGCAGTTGTAGTTGTTTCTGTCGTTGCCTTCTCGGGTTTGTCCGGGTCATGCTTTTCTCTCTTCACTTCAGACCTGCTTTATTACTTTCCTCTATTTCTTCGGAGCAAAAAGCAGGCTGTAAGGGTGTAGCTTTTGAAAATGCTGTGAGCTTAGATTTTATATGTAGTCGAGGAACCGTAGGACGACACACCCTCCCACCCAAAACTTCTTTGATCTACTCGCCTAGTTTCTCTAACGGATTTTTTCGTATCCGGCTAGGATATGAGAGAGCCTCAGTGCTGTCGCTACTCTATGCGCGTTGGACTGAAAACCACGATTTTGGCAAATATCTTCTTTTCGTGCGAAAGCAGCCTTCTTGTGCACGCGAGGAAGTTTCCAGTATGATTTCACTAATACCTATCATGCCATCCTCTTGCTCTTTTCTGCCTTTTTCTAGCTCGTACGATTTCTTCTCATGGGACAGGCTATTCCTTTCCAGCTCTGGACTTTACATTTGGATTCTTCCTTGTCTTCTTTCTTATCTTTTTTGCTTTTCTTAGTTGTTTAAATAAGGCCACTGCCGTAGAGCTTTTTGTTTCGTGTGAGACGGCACACGCTTAGGTGTACTTGAATGGATGAGTCAAGAGAAGCTGTTCTTCGAAGATTTTTGAGTTGACATGCTACCGTGAAACTGTACGAGCCGCACTCATCTATCGTCTAACGTACGATCTAGCGAACAGAAACGATAAGGGAAGAGCTGAAAGAGAGAACAGCAGCAGTCCAGATTGAAAATGTCAAAATTAGAAAAAGCATTCACAAGGCCTACGGGAGCTTCGCTAATCACAAGACCAAGTTGGCTTTGACTTTGTCGTCCTGACAGGACATCTTGAAGGGTGATGGAGGGATTCACTTACAACTCTCACCTTGATCACTTCAACAGCCACGTCTACTTCCTTACGTACCATCTTAGGATGGATTCGTCCAGTTATCGTCAGAATTGCCGCTAGGTTTTTTACGTGGTATATGTTGAAAGCAAGGAACCCATTCTTGGAAGGCTATAAGTCTGTTGAGGTGTATAAGATTGTGTTCTGGTATGAGCCATAACCCGCTGTCACCCCCGCTCCGTAGGGGCGGGGCTCAGGAGAGACTCTCTTTCTTGTACACCACCCGCAACAGGGTGTTTTGTGTTTGTTTCGAACAAATCGATCACTGAACCACTTTATCTGTTCGTTTATCAGACAGACCAACAATCTATCCGAATATATAAAAGGCGCCACTCTTCCGACCAGACACCACAGAAGGGAGTGATATTGACATCCATCGCTCGAAGGCACTGTTCATGATAAAAATGGTTACTTAGATTACCCCTCAGCATCAGAGGCGGTAGAGATGGTAATATTCGCGCCACGACCCACACGTTCAACACGCAATCAGCTGATCGCCGAGTGATGAGGCGATGTTTTACTCTTATTCTGTTATTCTCTGCTATTCTTTTTGCTGCTGCGGTCCTTTATCTTGTTTTCTACCCAAAGAAGATGAAAAGGTCTGTTATTTTTGTTGTTAATAGTGTGTTTTCGTTATCTTGTGCTTATGAGTGAATGAGTTGCAATGAACTTTTTGCTCACTATAGTCGGCTAACCGCACCAGGACCCACACGTACGCAACGACACACATTGTATAGCTTTTCTACGTCTTTATTCAGGGGTTGACAAACGTTCTCCCCAAATTCCAACGACCAGCGGAAGTGGTTTCGCGGCGACAGCCGTGTCCTTCTTTCTGCAACAGCTTCACGATCAGTATCTCAACCACTCTATTTGAAAGTCATGGTCAGCTCGAGGAGAGGGGTTTGGCAAGGCGATGAACTCCCTCAACCTTTTTTAATGCCACTCTTGGAAACGTCATGCTTCATACGGAATGGGAAAATATGGGAGTGAAGGTCGACGATTGTTACTTACACCATTACGCTTGTGGACGGTATCATGCCTACAAATAGAACATAGAGCAGGCGAAACGAACGCAGGCCAACTATTAACACATGGGGAGAGATTGTTTGCATCTTAACCTAATGAAGACGGTACTCATGAGAAGCGGACCGATTCCTGATGCTACAGCTACGTGCACGCGAGTCGAAATATCAAGTCAATGATCGAAACAACCATGCGGCTGAACAGTAAGGAACCAGCTGACGGTTGAGTGGAGATATTTAGAAGGTTGAGTTGGGTGGAAGTTGAAAAGGAAATGATCACCATCATCATATCCTTCCGGGACGCCCTACTTTCAATTATGCTGTCCTTCGTGCCTTAGTTTGCGCCTCGAGGCCGCCAAGACTGGATGAGCAAACTGTAGCGGCTATTGCGGCTTAGTTGGAAGGGCGATGCTTGGAACACATGGAAATGCAGATGAATCCATAAGTGAGTTTGTCGCATACTTTCAGGAATTGAAGATCAGGTGGATCGGGCACGTCATGCGATTATGTAGAATATAGGCTGTGAACGAGGTTGGCGTCTGCTCAGAAAAACTGAGAATCATCGTAGCGATAGCGGTACGGGTATTGCATATATGTGTATGTGAATGTGTATGAGTACATATGTATAGATATATCTGTATATACCTACATACTTGCATATGTATATATAGTGTGTACGTATTTCTTCTATTGCAAAAGTATGGAAGCGGGAAAGACGCAATGGGTTCCACCTCAGCAAAAGTTCATACAAGTACAGTTCAACTCAAATCATATTACTATTGCTTTAGATAAAGTGGTAATCAGCTATTTGCAGAAAAATGAATTTTGTATTTTAGACTTTTGCGTTTGAACAAAGGAATATATCCTGTCGTAAACGCCGATGAAATGATGGTTGAGAACGAAAAAAGATATTTCAAAGAAGACTTTTCGCCGCAGCTATGTATGCGAACGTTCTAGGAGCAATGATATGCCTCGGTGCTAGCCTCGGTGCGACGAAAGCGGGATCTATTTCGTGTCTCACCGCCGGAATTCTACCCGTGTCATCGCGTATCGCCGTACTGCGCTAAATGAAGTACTTTCTGCTAATGTTCGATCATACCACGCGTTTTTTCTTCATCAAATTGATTGATGTGACAGACATCGTGAGAAATCACTCACGGGAGCAGCTCAGTCCTTGTTTTCCTCCCCAGCCCACAAGTAGACTACAACATGCGTTACAGTGAGTCGGCTTGTTGAAGTGACGCAGCCTCCACGAATGAGTGCCGTCCTCGGTCATTTCCTGAACACGCTCGATGTTAGTTCATATTCTGATTTTGATTTTCATATTCTGTTTTTGTTACTATTCATCACTCCTCAGCTGAAATACCAAGAGGCAAAATTATATGTGCAGTTGATCAAATAGGGATTCGGTCATGGAAATGTGCGTGATTGTCCGTGTGGAAAAGCTGAATACTGTGCACGCAAAGCTGTTGTTTATCAGCACATGAATATCAATAACAAGAATGAGTGCATCAGCTAACCGGTGATCACTTGCCTGATATGCCACTATAAGAGCCTTTATAGAGAGGCGCACACGTAAGGTGCTGCTATTGATGATGCTTATGCGATAGTTGAGTTCTATCTCAACCACTGTGTTCAAAGTTGAGCATGCGCTCGGTGCTCTTGGAAGGTACTGGCGTGAGTATTCATTGTTGGTAGTTACTTTCAGGCTTTCGAGACAGTGAACTTGTCGAAATATAAAGCAAAACAAATATTTTATAAAAAAAANAAAAAAAACACCTGTTTGCCATAGAAGTAATTACTACCCATGTGTCTCAGGTCAGGTTTAGTATGGGTTATAATGAAGGTATTTGAGCGCCTTTGACTTCACCCATTCGATAGTTCATAAATTATCCTCTCTCGCCTGAGCTTCTCGAAAATTTAATTCGGTGCAGGAAAAACGATCGAATCAAAAGTATAAGAATCACTTCAGTGTAAGACTGTCTCACAAAGGGTCTTTAGTTGACGATTACAGCTATTTCTGTAACTTGCTTTTCCGCATGAGTTTGGAATGCGGAAGCTTTTATTATCTGCTGTATACTGTATGAGAACCAAATGGGCCATAGAAGTTGTTGTATCTCAAGTATGGCAGACCCAAAGTTTGCCATGTTCTTGCTGTTTCGTTTTGTTGGATAAGGGACAAGCTGAACCAGACTAGACCTACGAGCCCTTTCCTGTCCACGTGGAATACTCAAGTAATTGCATTGTAGAGTGGTTTGTGCTAAGAGTGCGCCTAAAAATCGTTTGTGTCATGAGTAGTGTTCGACATTTCTCAGATCTACTGGTAAGGATGGGAATCAGGAAATGTTGAACAGTAGCTATGACAGTGGCAAGTAAAAACTGATAAGAGACAAGACCTATTGACCCTTAGGAGGTCGAAAGGTTTCTGTCGGTGTGACCGAAAAACCAAAATAGGCAATGGGAGCGAAGAAACAAGTTTGAGCGTTCTTGTGCGTTTTTCGCTTCTCAGATACGCAAAATTTCTTCGGATTCGACTTGGAAGCCCAGAAACTAGAGAGCATTGCGGGATTGATTGTCTGAATGCGAGTGTGCTTCATGCATGGATGATTTCATAGTTAAATGATGTGATTGTTTCACAGATCAACGGCGTTGCTGGCCATGTGAGACGCTGGACCAATGGATACCATTCACGCGGCCCTAAACGCAATCTGTCCTGCGTTGTCAACACGTAGCCAACAACGACTTCGGTCGGTCGGTCAGTCGGTGAAACAATGCATGTTTGCATGCAATGCAACAACACGCCGCGATTGCCGCAGTAGCTCGCACGCCATGAAAGGAAAGTTCCAAAATCCTAAAAGAAGATTACCTTAATAACGAGTGAAATCGCGACCACTGGGAATTTGAGTAGAAAAACCCCCCACCCCGCCTATCTGTGTGAGAATGGCCGCTATAGCTAAACTAGGCAGAGTTCATGTCAAGCAGAAAGCCTCTACGAGACGTAGCCTTAAGCAGTGGGAATGCTCGAAAGTGAAGGTCAGTAGGCTGATCGAACCGGTGCGAGGGGTCAAAGAGATGCTCAACTCAGGCCCCTCTTGTTCAAATTGAGATGGCAAGTGGCACGAGCATGGCAGAGAACAGAATAAGATAAATTAGCGTTGTATATGGTAAAAGACGAACCGTGTCGATTCCCAGCAGGACGAGCAGCGGAATATTTGTAAGACCACCGTTACGCCACTCATCTAATGACACAATGCCGTCGTTGTTCGTATCGATATCAGCCATCATTTGGCGAAGAATCTGATGGTATTGAGCTTTTTCGTAGAGCTCTAAGAGGTAAGCCCCATTGAAGACTTACTGGTTCTAGTTCAATTGTGTCCCACTGCTGATGCCGAGCCACGTCCATCATCTGCTCGATGATTCCCTCAAGTTCCGCTTTATCCAAAAAGCCGTTTGCATCCGAATCGTACACATGGAACACCACTGCAACCTTGTAGAGAANATCTTTACACGTTGTGGATAGCTTTGAAACATACCTTCTAGCTTATTCTGTGGCGTGTCTGGTTCGAGGAGAGAAAGTGTGCAAAATAATGATTTCAGAGCTATTCGAACTTCGATGCCCGTGACGTTTTGCCCACGAATTTCAGCCGCTTCTTAACATGAAATGGTTCACCTTCGTTGCTTAATTTGTATTTGGAACTCATTTTGTATTTGGAACTCCACTTCACCGTATCCTTTAGACTCGTGAGGGTATAAGTGCTTGAGCGATAATAATTAAGCTGATCTTAAGTCAATAGGGGGTGTTCTTATCCCTCCGTTTTCAAAAGTTAAAAGCTACAAACGCTTTTCTATTTACGTAGCATTTAGTATTGCCACATTCACGTCATAGAAAAAAGGCAACACTACTGGTTGTTAGATTCATTAGACCCTTCCTATTGGTTCTCGAGGGTGGGCCTTTAAATCTTTTTATACCTAGCAGTGACTAACAAATGAATATATCGAATATTTCTTCTTTTCTCCATGGAGAAAACCATATATGTAAGATCATGGGATGTCAACGATCCTTGCCTACATAAACAATTCCTTTCTCAAGATAATCCATGTACCCTGGTCTTTTCGCGATACTTGCCTTACAATCAGTTGTGGCAACGGCTCGCACCACTGGAACTGTGATTAGGCAAAGCGCAACGGTTGGTGAAGTGGAATTGCGGAGTTTGTATCTGGGCGTTAAAGAACAGGTTGTATTATGATTTGTTGGCCTGCCGTTCATCCCTAATGAATATGAAGCTCCTTAGATGGTTCAGATAAACCATATAAGGAGCTTCGTATTCATTAGGGGTTAATGGCAAGGCCAGCAGACTGCAGTTCCTGATTTTCATAAAATCTGAAGGAGGAAAAAAGAGAGTAGACAGCTGGTAGTGAAGTTTTCTATTATAATAAATCACAATATGCTGAGGTTGTTTCGTTGGGAAGAAAAACTTTAAGAAAAAAGTCTTATTGAAGTTCTTGAGACGTGAACATAAATAGAAACGCCGAAACTTGAGAAGCTAAATGAAAATTAACAAAAGCGAAGCGGAAAAAATAAACAAGAAAGACACGAGACACAACAAGAAAGAAAAGAACAAGACAAGCAGCAAAAACAGGAAGATCAACCAATTATACTATTTCCAAATTCCTTTTGCAATTGACAGCTGGGATTTGTACTTCCAAGTTTCATCGAATCTTCTTGAAAAATGAGCTACAGACAAAATTGGGTTCAAATCTGTGAAAAGAAAAATCGCTCTCCTCGAAGGGCTTGAAGTACAAGTAAAAATTGTCAAGCATCTTTATGGACAAAACTTGGCCCCGGATGGGCTGATACTTGCTATCCGAGCACCGTATTCTTTACTCTTTATAAGTGTGGAGCAGGGTGGGTNGTGCAGTGAGGAAGTAGGTAGCGATTAATAAAAACCAGAATTCGGTACGGCCCCCACGATCGCCCGAACTGAGTTCTTGCGATTACTGCGATTACTGCGACGAGCGATGGACATTTCTTTTCCAATGCTTTGAGAATCATTCAACAACGGTACAGCTTTTGAAAGCTTGGATAGAACAAGAAGCTTGTGCGATAGCACTGGCGATGCTAAAACGTGTCCGTAAGAGATTCGGTGCGAGACTTAGACTTGGGTTTAGAATGGTGGTAACCACATTGCTGGAGTTTTATTCAAATAATAAACATTTGAAATGTGGAATTTTGCAAAACTCAAGGTTCTCTGCTTGAATTAACATCTCCATTCATGCTCTTAAGAGTTGCTGCAGAATATGACTGAAAACTGCTTCTGTGTTTTTGTAATTCTTAGAACGACTCGAATGCCCCACACCATGCTATCAAGCTCCGCTTGCCTTCGCCTTCTTAATGGCTTTCATCTTGTCTCGCCTATCTCAAGAGAATTTTGGAATGCGGCGAAATAAGAGCAATCAACAATACGTGAAGTCAAAAAAAGTTATATCAAGTGAAGCTTACAGCTTAACGGTTCTATGCTGACGGGCTCACCAAGTTGTACGTATAAGTACTGATAAGCTATGGCATAAAAGCAATCAAGAAGGCGAGGGAAAGCGAGATTCCGGTAGTGTAAGGAATAGAGCACGGTGCCAGGATAGCACAAGTACGGCCTCGAGTACCGTCTGACGTAGTTTTGTACAGGACTGCCCAACAAGGTCGAATAATGACTTTCTAAGAACATTTGAACAGGGAGAAAAGTCACGCTTCATAACTTGGTCGAGCAGTGATCTTATCTAGAGAGTATACAGGCCATAGGATAGCCTATAGTGCGGCTACTGCTACTGATGCAGGTGAGTGTGCAAAGGCGTATGACCTGCTAGAGAGAGACATGAAGGTCACACAGCAGAGATAGGTGCAGAGTGGATGAGCTAACAAAGAAAGAATGGTAATCGAATGATGAGGGTAGCTCAACATGGAAAACTCGACCATTGTGTCGGCCGTAGCGTTTTTGCCCTAGCTTCCAAATTTCCCAAATTTACAACCAAGCAAAATTTGGGAAGAAAAGCAAAGAAATCGCATTACATTGCCTGGATTAAAAGCAGCTTAGCATAAAAAAACCTGTTAGGTCATTATTCACCCCACCCTTTGATGCTATGTGATTAAACTTCCCTTTATGCGTGAAACGAGTATGTATGTGATTTTTAGAACTTCTCCGCTAAATCAGTAGACTTATAAGGGCAAGGCAAAGATATTCTAGTCAGATATGCATAGTGGATTCGAAGTCTTGACAACAAAAAGCAAACCTTCTTCTGGTATTTTGTCAAGCGTAATCACTTCCGATGAAAAGGTTAGTTTCTCGAACTTGGACAAATTGTCGGCAAACTTAGCACGAACTGTCGATAGCGCCTCTTCCAGAACACTCGGACGGCGTTCTATAATCTTATTCCTTTAACCTCACTTTGATTAACATTGCAAGAGCTCAGTTTCCTTTGGCATTTCAAGCTTAGTCCCTGAAAACATTAACTGTGTAGTTACTAGGGCTGTAAAAAGTAGGGAAGTAATTGTGATCTTTGAGCGTTTCAGAAAAATAAATCCTCTCTCTTGGCATTCTCAGTTTTTACGTGGCAAAATCTGGACCACATAAAGTTTGATATCCTTATCTTCAGTGAAGGTTTTCTCATACAATGAATTCTACAAAAACTTGATTAGGTGGTATCCCAATGGCACGAGATCAGGGCCGTTTTGTGGTTGCAGCACTGATTTTTAACAAACCTTCAATAGTTTTTGCCGAGTCACAAATGACCTTGTTCAATCTTGATGCAACGCTCTTCTTTTGAAAGTTGTTCTATTCCGAAGGCTTTCTTGATCGCTTCATCAAGTAAAAATAAGTTGAGATGAATGTTTACAAAGGCAGGGTTAGCCGAGTGGATAGGAGTGTAGACTCACGTCTGCACTTAGAGGGATTGCGAGTTCGATCCCTGCCGAGGCAACTCCATGCCTTGCAAACATTGCAAAAATGGTATCGGTTGCTGCGTCAGACCCAGGTTGGCAGGCCGGCTGATGGAGAAACCAGTCACAACAAATATGTCTGAAGTCTCAAAGAGTATCAGTGATAAAGCTAGGACGTCACTGTGGACTGTGGACCTCTGCCAAAGAAGTTAGTTCGAATAGGGTCGCTGATCTTATGAAGCGCAGGCATATCCAACTCCTATGTCTTCAGGAGACCCGCTGGAAGGGAGCAAAGGCAAGAGAAATTGGAGAGGGTGTCAAACTCTTCTACAACGGAGAAGGCACCAAACAAAATGGCGTGGCCATGCAGTGGCAGAGTCCCTGAAAGACTCTGCCACTGCCGTCAACAGGATCAACAGTCGAACCATGGCTGTGAGGATAGACACGAAGGAGGGGTACTGAACAATGATAACAATTTACGCACCTCAAGCCGGCTGCCCCGTCTACGAAAAGGATGAAGTCTGTCTGAGCCCTGACGAGGCCATCCGATTAGTACCGGAGGAGGGCTACTTCATCATAGCAGGTGATCTGAATGGGCACGTCGGCAATGAAAGGAGGAGACTGGAAAGGGTACATGGAGGTAGAGGAGTAGAAGTCAGAAACGAAGAAGGAGAGGGAGTCTTTGCCCTGACCATAGCCCACGTTTTGGCAGTCTGCAGCACCTTCTTCGCGAAAAGGAAGTCCCAGAAGGTAACCTACAGCAGTGGAGGGAAAGAAACGGAAAGATATCATGTGCTAGTAAGAAGATCGTCCCTCAAAGCTGTAAAGGACACCAAGGTACTGCCCGGAGGAGATCTGGCTCCACAGCACAGACCTCTTCTAGCAGGCATAGCCATCGATCTTCCTAAGAAGTCAAGGACAAGAACGGAACGGGGGATCCGGTGGTGGAAGTTGCACCAATTTGAAAGAGAACACCTAAAAGAGAAGGTTCTAGAAGATGGACTTCTACA
>UZAF01016883.1:0-10993 GCA_900617895.1 Haemonchus placei
AATTTTCCAACCACAAGAAGAGCACCTTCTGGTGGCGTGATCCTCAGACATGGTAATACTTCGATCGATGGGAAGATTCCTTTTGTATTACCATTTATCTCTGATGAGGTCAGTGCCACTATTAGGAAGTGTCTAAAGAGATCGGGCTTGGAAAATGTGGTTGCTATTGTTAACGTACCACCCCTCAATCTGAAGAAGCGCCTGGTTCGGAACAGGCTGTACGATCGCCTATGTACAACCTCAAACTGTGTGGTTTGTACGGCTGGAAGGGAAGGTGATTGTAACATGTCTGGGGTGGTCTACAAAATTACTTGCCGTGATTGTGGGGAAGAGTATATTGGAGAAACGGCAAGACCACTCCACGTAAGGGTTAAGGAGCACATAGATGGCATGAAGCGATTGAACGAGTCCACTGCCTTAGGGAGTCATCGAGTACAAAAGCACAACGGAGGCGTTTTTGAAGTCACCGTGGAGGTCGTGGCACAGGAATCGCAATTATGCGCGCGCAAAACCCTCGAGGCATTTTGGATACAAGTCACTGATCCAAAAATGAATCGTAGGGAAGAATGCCTCGCAATCACGCGGGAGCTGCGGCCTTATATAAAGCTGGCCTTCCCATAGAGACTCTGAATGAAGACCTACCCCAGCTGAGACTGGTCGATTATTACCATCGTCGATTGCTGGTTGGTTTCGAAGAATCCACCAAGCTACGGTGAGTGGTTCTCCTTTAATCACCTGCGTGTACTGGGGGTCTCGAACTTCAGTGTGGCAGTGGAGACGTTTGGTCGGATAGTCATGAATTGTTATGATCTTTCTAGGCTCTGAAGAAGGCGACTCCGCCGAAACGTCAGCCTAATAAAGCTTGTATACAAACCTCGCGAAGAGTTAAAGAAAACAACTCAGTAGCAGAACTTCTGACAGTATTATGTGTTATTTTTTCGAAGGCTTGCAATGATTTTTCAGATTCTGTTACTGAGAGCTTTTCTGCATCGGCGACGACTGCGGGAGTTTGGAGCGCAACAGGATTCCCTACACCAGACACGCTTCATGACTACCTGCGCAAGAACGTTGATGTGCCAAGCGGGAGCGAAACAATGGCGGGCGACATTGAGGGCTCAGGTCAGTTTTCTAAATAGTCACGTTCATATACATACTGAGGTATAGAATCAAGCATTGCTTACTCGCTGTAGGTATTGAAATTTTGAAACCGTACCGGGCGACACCGGTGTCACTGATTCGGGCCAACCACATCCCCGAGCATGACGGTGACGTTGTCGAGAGCGATGTCGTACAGCTGAAAAGAGAGATGCGACGAAGAGAAGCTGAAGCAATCGACGTAGACATCACCTCACCGGAGCTGACCATCATCGATAAAGACATAGGTGAGTTTTGATAACTTACCGAACTTTTCATTCACTTTTGAGCATTCGAACTGAATGATTTCTGATAATTTCCTTCAAAACAAATGTGATTTCCTGGCTAAGCAGCGTTCCATCATCCTAAATTCATATGTGAAGTTAGAGAAGCGCTAAAAGATTCCAAGAACATAGCCACAACAGAAAACCAGGGAGCGCAATCCGCTGAAAGTGATTGTTGGTTTTCTAACTCGTCGAGTTTTTGGATAGAATAAATTTAACAAGATATTTGTTGCTAAAATGTGCCGTTATGCACGCTTGGGAAATTCGGCGCCCTGTTACAAAGGTGCATGAAACTTATCTGTTGCATACTTTCATAAACAAATTCCATATTCGAACATGGAGAGAAACGGGTGGGGGTACTTTCACCCAATTCTGGAGCTACGCGCCTAACTACGTGGCGAATACGCGACGATTCGAACGGCTTTGACGCCTATTATTGGTGCTCAAACTTGGAGTAGAGTAGATTAGTTAGGTCGGCTGGTACTACCAAAGAACTCTACGTCAAGTTTTGGGCGCAACAGTAGGCGCCATAGTCGTTCAAATGACCACGGCTTCCGCCGCGCGGATTGCCGCGTCCATCCATAATTGGGTGGATGTTCCGTCCCGCGAAGGAACCAATAAGAGAGAAATGTGAAGACGTTGAAAAAAGGTACCGGTAGCTTTCACTGTTAATGTTAGAAAAAAAAAACACCATAGAGGTGCTCTATTCAAGTAAAGGCAGCTCACATCAGAACGGATGATCTTGTGAGTAGAGCTAGAAAATGCTGCAGAATCGTGCAGTAATTAACTGCTGCGTAGTGTAAAGTTAGACAATTCAGAATTGTTTTTCTTCAGAAATATCAACTTTTCTGGCGCTTTGTTCTCGTTCCCTCAAACGCTCAAAACGATTTTTTCAAAATTTCAGCCGCCGAACTACCGGAGGCCCTCCATTCCCAATCGTCGGGAGCGCCTTCGTCAGCTGTTTGTGTGCCGTTGGTTGGCTTCTGGCTTCTCGCTGGACTCATAGTGCTCTGTTGCTCCATAATTGCTGCTTCTCTGTGTTATGCCCAAAAGCAACGCGACAAGTTCCATATTATGCCATAGACACATTGTTGCAGATCTTAATAACTTTACTGGTAGTCTAATATTTATATAAAATCGAGGTCAATTGCACCTTTCCCAGCGAATGTACTAAATCATTAGTCGTCTGAGAAGAAAGCCGCCATGCGAGATCATTTGGCCACGCAGTAACTCGTTGTGATTTACAATGTCTATTGCTTTCAAGTTTATTTTTGGAATTAGCTGCAAAAGGCCTTACACTGGATCGTATGGGCTGCTATATTGTTTCTCATCTTTGCGCTTCAATAAGAACACCATTGAAACGGCTTCAAAATTTTGAGTGATTTCATTGGGCAGTTACCTAAACATATGGAGCGTGTAAGCCAGAAAGCAGGTACATTTTGCAAAATTCTAGCGGCATTCATGCTCCGAAAGTATCATTTCCTGAGATGAGCACAAGAAGGAGGAGAGCCCTCCGTGAGCCGCGCGATTGATTTGTAGGCCACTAGCCATGATTTTCAGTACCCCATGCTGTCAACTAATATAAATATACGTATAGCATTTATCTAGGACAAAATGAAGCCTCTTGTTCTCATTGAACTTTAAGATCTGTCCAAATTGCTCCTTATTCTTTCTTTTTTTGTGATGTGCACTTATTATACCCTACGTACTATTATACTCTGCGAGCGACGTACATGATTTAGAGTCTTGCCCAGCTCCCAATCCAATTTCATGATGCTTCTTGCATCCGTGTGATGTAATACACTTATACTGTCAAACTTATGCTTTCAACATGGGTCCCTTAGCTGTTTCCCATTTCCCACTGCCGTTCCAATTAGAGCCAATGGCGCTAATGTTGTACACGCTGTCATTACCAGTGGAACAGACTTGCAGATCAATTTCTGTGCCAATATGTTTTCCGTGGGGAAGCGTACTATATGTTTTTGCATTTTCTTAATAAAGTTTTGTTCTTCGTTCCTTTGAGTCATGTAAGAAATAAGAAAGGATCTGTAGCTTACAGAGGTACAGAACTGGCAGAACACACATTCAATCATTGATTGACTCTTTCGCGCAGGATAGTGGTATCTTGCAGAAGCCCGAATAACAGCGAGAAGCCCTCATTCCTGTGACAAAGTTGGTGTGCTAGCTTAACCTGCACTTCTATACTATTAGGTAGATGCATAATTGTTGCGGATTCTTTTCAACAAATTTTACTTGAAGAAGCGATAGAAATACCTAGCAAAGACATGTTCAAGTAATTGCACGGATCACATCCACCATTTACGTCACGCAGTGCTTTCCATTTGCTACGCGGTCGGATTCCACAGGTGAAAAAGTTTCGATTCTTGGAGGCGACCACACCTTGACGTTAGCCATCAAGCCATCCACTTCGTCGAAAGTTCTGTCCGTTAACAAATTTTTCAACGGGCGATCAACGTAATAATCGATAGGAGTTCGGTGAATAAGGCGACCGCAGAAGCAGATTCCATGCTTTATTCGGCTTTAGCTGACTGTTCCATCGCCGAGAAGTTCGTTGAGATCACGTTATGAGTGCGCCGCCTTCCAACATTTCTCGAAGTAATAGAGCATAATGTGGCGTATATGTAGATGACTTCCTAGACATATTTCTATTAAGGAAAGCGAGAAGATTATTTCTACAAAAATCTCGAATTCAAAAGTTTGATTTTACCGAGAGAAAAGAGGCCGCGAAAAAATCCGCAGTAATTAACCATCAACCTAATTCATATATAACGCGCTATATGTGACTGTTGGCTCGTCTGTGTGTATTTGTGGGTGTGTGAATCGTAGACCTGAAGCGTTCAAGTTTGGACAGAGTACAGGCGGCGAATGGCAACACTTAAAGGCACAGGTCAGGACAATTTTGGGGGTATCCGGTATTTCAGAGATAGTGGTAGGTAAGGCCTATACTAGGACAATGGTAAAGCCTAAAACGCTAAAAACAGCAAGAAAAAGGAAAACAAACGGCCGAAAAAAAAGAGGAAAGAGTGGTAGGACGGGTTTCATAACGGGGAAACGGTGGTTAAGTGAAATTTTGCGGAAGTACAGGAATTTGACGCCATGTGTGCAATGGCACACAAAACACCCAAACAGTTGATTTAGACTACATACTTGAAACTATTTATTCCCCTACTGATATTTCGCTGAACTTTTATGTTTATTCAGTTGTTCTGCACAGAAAGGTGNTGAATCGTAGACCTGAAGCGTTCAAGTTTGGACAGAGTACAGGCGGCGAATGGCAACACTTAAAGGCACAGGTCAGGACAATTTTGGGGGTATCCGGTATTTCAGAGATAGTGGTAGGTAAGGCCTATACTAGGACAATGGTAAAGCCTAAAACGCTAAAAACAGCAAGAAAAAGGAAAACAAACGGCCGAAAAAAAAGAGGAAAGAGTGGTAGGACGGGTTTCATAACGGGGAAACGGTGGTTAAGTGAAATTTTGCGGAAGTACAGGAATTTGACGCCATGTGTGCAATGGCACACAAAACACCCAAACAGTTGATTTAGACTACATACTTGAAACTATTTATTCCCCTACTGATATTTCGCTGAACTTTTATGTTTATTCAGTTGTTCTGCACAGAAAGGTGAGTAAAGGTGGTGTCAGGACTGAATTCCGCCCACGGTTGGCAGGATTGACATGGTGGGAACACTGTTGGTAAGTGGCAAATCTCGACCGCTGTGCTTGAAAATTGGCAGTTTGGACTCGAGGCATTCCAATTTGCTTGGAATAAAGACAGTATGGGAATGCTGATGGGAAATGGCATGACTTGACAGGATGCGGGACGTACGCGAAGATAGCTGATTTTAATCTGGGCCGTTCAAATTTGGAACGAGTGCAGGCGGCAGATTCAAGACACCGATGGTAGGTAGTAGAAGGTGATTGAGCTAGGTCCAGCCCGAGGATGCGTGGGGGAGGGAAAACGCTGGAAATCATTAGCTCCTGTTCTCTTTGATCAGAGATCTTAAAGGCACAGTTCACGGTAAAATGGTTTCTGAGATCCCCCTTAGGAATACCCTGTGGTTCCTAAGGGTAACAGGGAGGACGCGGTAGTGCTCCGAAACTCAACAGCTAGGGCATTGTGAAAGCCCCGTCAACGGATCACCCAAAATTTCCGCCCCTCGATCGATGTCACCCCCAAAATTCCCGCCCCTCGATCGATGTCACGTCAGACTGCTGTAGAGGCGATACTGATTACAGTATTCATTCTAGGACCCACACACACACAATCAGCTGATCGCCGAGAGATGAGGAGATGTTCTTCTCTCATTCTTTCATTCACTATTATTCTTTTTGCTGCTGCGATCTTTATTCTGACTTTCAACCTAAAAGTTGAAAAAGATGGGCTATTTCTGCTGTGACCAAGGTTTTTTTTTGTTAACTTGTGCTTATGAGTGAATGGATTTTTGATTTTTGTATTCAGCTACTCGTATCAGGGCCTACACATACGCAATGACACACACTCGTCAAAACACCCCATTCCTCTTCATTTTTCTGTTCTTCTTCACTCTTCGTTCGGTCTCATTCCCGACCAGCCCCCTTCTTAACGATTTTTCGAAGCCTTTTCTCACTTTGGAAACACCGAATCTCGCCTTCATCGCACTATTTTCCGTCTTAACTTCCATTTTTCGTCATAATCTGAATTAACCAAAATTATCGTGAACTGTGCCTTTAGCACAAGAAGGAGGAGAAACTGTGCCTTTAGCACAAGAAGGAGGAGAGCCCTCCGTGAGCCGGGCGATTCTGCTGACTCTCATTAATAATCATTGTCATCTCCATCAATAAGGACCATTGCACAAGATATCCCTTTTATTGGTAACCTGTTGAGCTCTGTAGCAGCTGTGTAGGAATCAAGAGGAAGATGACCCTTCATCGAACAGCAAAACATAATGCGTGATGATCATAATACGACAGCAAATAACAACAAAAATTGTTTTCCTGAAATGTCACTCTCTTTGATAGGTCCCATTACTGCTATGCCCCTCTACACTGGCATACACCGACACGCACGTTCCGACACACATACACACACGCACACCTCCACACATACTGACCCACTATCAGCTGTTGAGAGCCCAAATGGGCAATGGCCTACGATCCTTCGAAATGCTCGGTGAGTTGCTATCACATGAGCTGACCAACACCACTCGCCAGAGATGCTCGGGGGGGGGGGGGGGGGGGGGGGGGGGGAAGGCCTCCGCTCTTTATACAGCACTGAGGACTTGAATGCAGAGAAGGTTCGGTGCTGGAAGCCAGGATCGCATATGAGTTGAATATTCGATTGACTCACCCACCCCGGTATTCCTTCCCTCCTGAGGCTTAGCTCAAAAAACCGTATGTTTCGGCTATGAAACGTTTCTGAGCAGGCTAACCTCCTTATCTGCGCTCTAGCGCTCAATGTTGAAAGAGAGCGGAGGTCTTTCAACTGCATTCCAACTCCATTTTTGTACAGACATACATAACACGATGCCAGTACAGATCGAAATCTTAGTTTTGAAGTACCAACTTCGCTGCACATTACTCACTTCACTCCGCAGTACTCATTCTACTCCATTAACCTTCATACTAACCAGTAATTTACTGCTTACATATAAGAAGGAAATGTAGAGTAGGGCTGGGTTTTCCATATCATTCCCTTTATCCTTTATCGTAATCACGAAGTTTTGCGGACGGACAGACCGACAAACGACACACCAAGTTACTGTTGTATAAATAAGAGAGATAACACTACGACGTGAAAACGTACTTGGGGGGGGGGAGTTCCTATCACAATGTTAGTATAACAAGGAATGAGCTCAATGACACGTGTTATGCCATGTTACATCAAGGACACGTCAGTTTATAACTGAGCTTGGATGGAAGGAGCACCGCGGCAGGCAAGTATTCGTCCCTTTTCTTTCTTTTTACTAGCATTTCCTTGACTAAAGCCGCATGAAAGAGCACAGATTGTCGGTGTCCGTCGTCCTCTTCGCCTCTGATACACTGCTAATATAACAGGGGTTATCATCTTGAGCTGACCAGGGAAGGAGTCCAAGTCGAAGTGGCCATTTGGAATGAGACCCATACTGCTAGACGTGTTGTTGGATGCTGAGTTCAAATCTGCTTTCCAAATTTGCCGAGCGTTTCTCTGAACGGAGTTATGAGGGTGGTTTCAGTGAGCTTAACATGGGAAAACTTAAATTAAATGGATGTTCCTAACCTCTTAGGGGAGGCTTGGTGTAGCGGTAAGCGCGACGGTTTATGAGAGAGAGGTAGGGTTCGGGTTTTTAGGGGGACGGAGTTTTTGCATTATATAGAATTTTCCCCGTAAGGACTAGAAAATACTTTCATGGTGACCACGTTTTATGACCATTTAATGCTTTCACTGATATTCAAGAATGAATGAGCAAATGTGATACTCTAGTACGAAATGCTTGAGATAACGAAGCTTCTCACAATGGCAGCAACGGATGAAAAAGAACTCAGCACAGCTCGTTGCTTTACACTTACTAACCCCAAATCAGATGGAAAATAGAATTGTGTAGGCGTCCCAAAATCATCCGAGTGAGCGCTTGAGTAGCCGGCGGCATACCATGAATATATGAGAAATTTTCTAAATTTAGCCGGACAGAACTAAAAGTGGACAAGCGATAGTGAGCGAGGAATGGGGTCTCATGTGTACACGCAAAAGTTGAGATTTGAGCTACTTCATATGGGGTGGTGCGTCTAATCATATTTTTGAAAGGAAATGAGAAATAAGCTTTTATCGGACTGTATTAACCTCCTGGTAGCCTCGAGCAGGGTGTCAACCCCTTCACCTGCTTTTGTGGAGGTAAAGTGCACTGAAAAGCGTACTGGTCTTCGAGTTCACTATCACTAGTGTTGGTGAGTCCGGAACTCCTAGGCGCCATCGCACCCAATCTAGCACCAACACCCACACTAGCATCATCATTGCTCATCATATGCATAAGACGTGATAAAACCGCCATGAGAGTATTTTCTAGTCCTCAAGGGGAAAATTCTATATAATGCAAAAGTTCCGTTCCCGCAAAACCCGAACCGTAGCCTCTCGCCCACGAAGCGTCACCTTACCATTACACGAAGACGCCCTTGAGAAATGAAGCACATTCAGGTAACTTCAGTTCTCTCATGTTAGGCTCGCTGGAACCACCCTCATAACTCCGTTCAGAGAAACGCTTGGCAAATTTGGAAAGCAGATTTGAACTCAGCATCCAAAGGGCGTCCACTGGCGTAAGTCTCATTTCAAGTGACCTCTCCGACTTGGGATCCTTCCCTGGTTAGAAGAGTTTTGCACCAACTAGATGATTCAAGAGGGAGGGAAGGCTCGGTCGGTCTCGGCGATTCAGCATTCGACCCCTCATACGCGTAATAGTGTGCACCACTTATTTATTCATTTATTTATACAAGTTAGGCTATGCACGCTAACGCGCGCATCATATTAGTTAATCAACTAATTGATCTGGGTACGTAGTGATGCGCTTATGTAGCAAAAGCAACGCTCAAGATAGAAGATACTTTAATGATTGGTTCACAGAACTATACTCGGTAAGAAAGTGAGAAGAGCTCATTCTACCGCTACTAACAACTAGATGTGCTCACCATCTTTATTAGCATTTCCTAAAAAAAGCCTAGTGACTCTTTATCTCTCAAGGACAAGCAGACTGCAAAAATAGGTGGAAGTTATCATTGGAACTTTTCGCTAAGGATGTATCATTAGTAGAGGTTCCTAGATTACTGGCGGTTGGATAAGTTTTGTATCGAGTAATATGGAAGCAAAGAGGACCGTGATTCCTCATTGTGACTCAAACCTTGCTGGGTAGCGGTCACAATATAACAGCAATAAGTAAAGTGAATTTCCATCTTTTCATAATAAAGAAAATCTAATCGGCCCCCATCACTACTCCTACTCCTAATTTTTTGTCACCCGATTTTACCACCCCGTCTTACCGGATGAAACATACTAAAGGACCAAAACTACATATCTTTCACAGCAAACTTATTTCTCCGTCGGGGTTCTATTTCGTAGAGGGGTATTTTTCCTGGGGCCTCTTATCAGCTCTTATCAGCTGTTATCAGTTCGATCCGTCACATCCCACATGCCACATGGCTTCCTACCACCTACCATGGGTGTTCTTATCCTGCCTTCTGTGCTCTTATCAAATTTGAACGCTCTGGGTCCACGGTAACAAGAGTCACGATTTCCCGCTCCAACATTTAATCCGCGCAAACTCCGTCACCTGTGAACGGAGTCCGGTCCTGTCACCCACCATAAGTGTTTCATCCTGCCGCCTGTGCTCCTACCAAGCTCGAACCTTCAAGGTCCACGGGGACAGGAGTTATGAATTGCCGCGCAAACAGACAGACCGACAGATTTACAGGCAGACGCGAGCGCTTTATATATCACCTGCACACCTGTCGTCCCGTTGATCATCAAACTCCTCAAGCGGCTGCCAGTAACGTCTCCATTCGTCCCCGTCACAAGCCAGAGTGGTCCAGTGAATCGTCCTCACGTCAGGAACACAAGTCTATCATTCCTTTCGTTCAGAGCTTTCGTGAACAAGTCTGAACATCTCGTTAACGGCCGTATTGGAGTTCGTTTGACGTCTCGAGGGATCCACTCAGTACTCGCCCTGGTTCGACGGTCATCAAACGTGTCCGGCCCACCTGATCTTCGATTTCTTGGCGTAATCAACGGCATCCCTGATCTTCGTTCGGTGACGGAGCTCGGAACTCCGGATTCCCTTCTGCACTTGCGTGTATAGGGAAATTCCGAGCAACATCCTTTCCAAAGCGCGTTGAATAACGGTAACAGCATGCTCAACCTGCTTTCGTAGAGTCCAAGCCTCCGAGGCGTACGTCAAAGCAGGAAGGACAGCAGTATCGTGAGTGCGGAGCCGGGTGTTCTTTGTTTTTTTCACTACTCCCTCGATATTCGAATGCGGCGCGTTTCCATCTGCACAGCTCCGGAGCTAGGTCGTTCATCACGTTGACTTCTCTACCAAGACACACATAGCTGGAGCATTCGGAGAAAATCGTTCCGTTCAGCGTGACGGGAGGGAGCATCAGATAACAATCTGTTTTTCATGAATATTGTCTTCGTTGAGTTTAGTCTCAAGCCGATTCTTCCACAAGCACTGTCAAGCTCGGCATTTATTCCGCCTGCTCGATGTTGGGTGTTATAAGCCGATGTCGTCTGCAAAGTGGAGGTGGAGTATGTAGCGACCGCCAACCTTCACTCCCAAGTCTTTTCAATCCAGGTGATTCTCGAGAGCGGCACTTAAAGGTTTAGGCGAAATATTGAGTTGTAACATAAGTCGTAGAGTTTTTTCACAGAGATTTATTTTACCAAAAAACAATAATTATAATAATAAATTAATCAATGATGTATCTTCCTGTTACTGTTTGCGACCTCCTCCAATCTCTCGACCAATTTGTTGATGCCGTTTCGCCAAAAATCGGCCGGTCTGGTGTCGAAGAAAATGTTGAGCCAGTTTCCAAGAACCTCTTCGCCATCGA
>UZAF01016883.1:11660-49029 GCA_900617895.1 Haemonchus placei
GAATATATACACTCCGCCAAAAAACAAAGCGAATCGTTGTAAAATGACCCTAACACAAAACTCTACGAACTTATGTTACAACCCAATAGTATCGCCCTGTCGAACACCTCTCTTCACGTTGACAATGACTTCATTGTAGAGTTTTGAAATACTGGTCGTGAGGCTGTAGAGCTCACAAAGCATCCTCATACATTGATTAAGAACACCCTGCTTGCCCAGGAATCAATTACCGCTCCTGTCTCAACGGTGTCAAAGGCTCTTGGAACTCTCACAAGGATGGTGATTCATGAACAAAACCGGTTTCGGACGGGGCTCGAACCCGGGTTCGAGCCCCGTCCGAGACTGACCTTTTGTCCATGAATCGCCATCCTTGTGAGACACTCGCATCGCGTACTGCGGCGACATAACAGCAGTTAATAAAACATCGTGTCAAAACAAGTTATAAATAGTAAAGCTTTCAGCTTGAAGGCTGATTGCTTATAATGGCCGACAGGCTAAACACCTTGAACGTGTGAGTGCTGATAAGTTATGGCATACAAGCCATCCAGAAGGCGAGGGCAAGCGGGGTCTCGGTTATGTAAGGGGTAGGGCACGGTGCCTGGAAAGCACAAGTACGTGTTCGAGTCCCGTCCGAGACTGATGTTTTGTCCATGAATCGCCATCCTTGTGAGACTTTGCATCGCGTACTGCGGCGATATAACAGCAGCTAACAAAACATCAGCCAAAACAATTAATGATTTGGAACTCTTTGTTGTATAGGATTGCTTACAATGATCTGGCTGTTTGTTATGTTTCTTGTACCATTGCAGTATAAAAGAGTGATGCAGTGAAGTAGGGTTCAGTCATTCAATCATTGCATTCGTGCATTCGTCCCCTGCCTTCCGGTCCTGTCGTCAGCGCATTAAATATATGTAAGAAGAAGTTCCGCGTGGCAGCAGTGCTACGATAACACGCACAAGTTCCGGACACGTTACATGGTGCATCGACCGCTATATATTCCCGAGAGAAGAAACGAAGACAAGTGAGTGAGCCAATGAAATTTTGAGTAACGGTCTTTTCTTTCCCTCCCTTGAGCAGTTCTCTAATCACAGTAAGACAAGGTGTTCTGACGAGTGCACAAAACCGACTCGCATGGATCCTAGAGACACACTGTTTTCTACTCCGTTTCAACCAAGAAATCCGCGACATCATCGAGGTGCAAAAGATGATAGGAGCATCGACGCTACTGGAGATGCAGAAGGTCGAAGAAGCGAAGGACTGGTACGCCTAAGCAATCAACAGCGCGGACGAGCCTCCTTCAAGATCCGACCTTCTGAATCGAGCGGAGGCTCACATTGATGAAGCCCAGAGTACATTGATGAAGCCCAGAGACTCCTGGATGACGCGTATAGATTTGAGGAGGCTCAAGAAGATTTGGTCCATTCGGAAAAACCAGGAACTACATCTTTGGGGCAGTTTGGAATCGCACTCACGTCAATACCAATATCCAAATTCGTTGGAGACATTTTGTAGTGGGAGCCATTTTGGCTATTTTCCGAGCGTAGCGTGTACTAGAAGGATATCGACCACTACAAGATGAGCTATCTCCTCGACGCGCCTCTGGGAGCAGTCAAGGAATCAGTAAAGCGTTTTCAAGTCACCGGTCACACATATCCTCTAGTCATCGCGCATCTGAAAATTAAATATTGAGACGCGCAGACATTGGTAGATCGACTACTGAGTAAACTTCAAATCAGAAAGCCCATTTACTTGCAGAAAGACAAGCAGCCTTGAAAAAGTGGAAGGAGGAAGAAGACGAGCAGGGAATCTCACGGTGCAAAGGACGATTAGGAAATTTTAGTCTATCCCTGTACGTCAAACATCCCTACCTCATTGCCTCCAAAACCGGACTGCTCGATTAATTGTGGAAGGTGCTCATTCGCCACTACACTGCGGTATGGCACACACCATGGCAAATCATGGCAAATGTGCGACAACAATTTTGGATACTAAAACTCAGACAAGTGGTCCGATCAGTGTTAACACGATGTGTCCGTGCCAGAAGATGAACAATCTCCCTTATCTATACCCGGAAATAGACGATCTTCCTGGGCAGCGAGTACGCAGAACAAGACCATTCGAACACGTTGGAATCAATCGATAGTAGGGACCGTGTAGCGTGGCTACACTTCGTGGTGGAGAGGAGATGAGCTTATCTTTTGGATTTTGGGCATTTTTCATACATTCCTAGTAGAGCGTCAGAAATGCTAAAGCGGAAGAGGCGCTTGGTAGAGTAGTGTGCAATTAACAGGCTTTGAACCATTTTTCAGGCCTTTGAAAACGACGAGTCCGTCGAAACGTTAACCAGGATAAATATCTCCACCTACCAACTTCGAGGCAAAAGCAAAATTAACAATTTCAAAAACAGCTGGAGAAAGAGGTTTCTAGTAAGAGTGACGGATCATAGTGCTCCCAACTGACCAAAAATGGTGACGACTTTTTTGAAATCCTTCCGTTCTGTCATCTGGTCCAGTCCTGTTATCTTCGTGGGAAATTGACTTATTGCTATCATGGTTTTGTATAATATATGTCCCATCCAAGTCTAAGTAGATTTGCAGCGAAGAAATGGTTGATTAGTTAATTAAAAAAAACTAATTCAGCTCTCAAGAATTGCTGGCATATCGTCCCAAATTCACACCGGCTTCAATAAACAGCTCCTTAGAGTTGGCATGACTCTTCTTTCCTTCCTCGCCGAAGCTGACGCCATAAAAACATTAACAAGGCAGGCACACTGACAAAGTTGCTGCCGCCCTCGTTATGTGTCTATGGAGGAAAGAGAAAGGAGGGAGCATATTATGTGACATAAACCGTTGTTTATGATGTCATTCAAGCCTCGCTCCCGGCGGATTATAAGAGCGCGGAAGGCGGCGATCGCACTCTGTCAGCCGTCACAGTGTTATGTCGGGAATCTTGGCCGGATTTGTTTGGAATGCAAAGCCATTCGTCCCCGCCATGGCGAGGAGTTCAGGCAGGCATGACGGTGCTCGCCTTTCTTGGGACGTTGTCAGTTAGAAGACAGAAGCTAGCAAAACAAACTGCCAGACCTTTCGTACTTCATCGATTTCCCTACATCCTTCCTTTAGAGTGTTTCTTCCCTAGTAGTCCCTCCAAATGAAGGGGTGAACTATTTTGGTCCACTGCCATACCGTAGCTTGGAAGAAAAACCTGTAAGAAATTGGATTCTCATCCTTGTTTACTCGTACACTCGGGCGCTGTACGTCGATGTGGCCCTCAACATTACAAGTTTTACATGTATTGCACGTTTTATTGCTACCCTTAAATGTCTCCCCTTCAAATTGCGCAAAAACGCCTCAGCTTTCCAATTCATTGCAAAGTGCTTTTCATCACTAAGTGATCTTGAAGACAACGAAGATATTGTCGACTAAGCCCTCTGCGAGAGGGAGTTCATTAGAAGTCGCTGATATTTTCAAGAAATCCCACATGGACGCTATCATAAGTCTTCTTGTCAATATCGAGGATGTCAAAACATTGGTGATGGCGACAGAAGCACTAATGAACACCAGATATGGTATAACTAGGCTGTCACACGCTGTAGCTTATGTAACAAATGATAGAATGGCCAACTTTCAATACGACCAATCGATTTCTTGCGCCCATATGCTCAACTTGCAGAGCCATATCCCTAAGCATGTTCTGGTCGATGTGTATTGTCAAAATTGAAGTATCCCTTTTCGAGGAATTGATTGGAACATCGAAACTGCTATCATTCTTTTGAAAGCGATGAACATCGGACATCCAGCATCACTAAGTGAGCATGCAGAAACGAACACTTCAAACCGAGAACACATGAATTTCATCAACGAGAAAGAGCGACTTTGATCTTGTGTATGTTCCACTTCCAAATAGTGGTCGAAGGAAAGTGAGCGAGGTCGTCAGATCCCGTGACTGCTTCCATCTATTACTGGACATACGACTTGCATCTAGGATGATAAACACATCGTCCCAACAACATGATCCACAAGCTAGAGTTACATCCAGTTTTTTTTGAAGGAGAACCTTCAACCCACCGAGCAAGCCACACAATCCAATCATCGCGACCATATACGTAGAAACACTGTAACCACGACAAACAACACCTCGAACTAAACAGAAGGTCACAGACTGGAATGCAAAGGATCTCAAAACTATTGATGCTTTTGTACTGTTCCTCTTTCATCCTCCAACAAGATATAACATAGTTCGTTGTCGTTTGTTGTCCTGGGGGAATTTCTGTAGCGAACAGATACTCTAACTTCTGTGTTTACACCGATGAGATTAATATGGTATTACGATATTTTTAATATGGCATTACGATTGAATTCGATATTTATCTTGCACTTACAAAACATGTTGCCTTGTATAAGCTCTGGGTGACTTTGTTATTTCATCCTTCTTCGTGACTCTCATTTGTCCCTTCATTCAGCTGCTTCACTCACAAGTAGTCGCGTTGCAACAGAAAACGGTATCAATACGAGCACTGGGTTTGGAACTCCTCATCGGAGAAGCAGGGGAATCGATCAATAGTAAAATTGTTTCCATATCTTTTTAAGGTTTTAACTTCTTCAGCTCCTACCCGGCAAATCCAAGTGTGACTGGGAGAGAGAAGAACCTTCGTTTTCGAGAGGCATTAAGTTGCTATTATAGTTGAGTCATTCACGCAACAAACACTAGAGCATACTCTAAAAAAGAAGTGGGAGCTTTGACAGCTGATTCTGCGGCTGTGCATCAGAGTGATCATGCTTGAAAGCAACATTTTGCAAAAGCCTTTCCAGGATCTTCTCTGGCAGGATTAGTACTGGCTTCTCTCAAAATCGAGAAAAATCCGCTTACGATGTTGTTTCAAGCAAATCAGACTTGAGATGCGATATAAAAGCGTTCCTTTAAAGCACCAGCCGAGATGTCACAACTATTTATTCTGCAAAGTTCCGGCGTTTTCGCTTTTGCTAGAGCCATGGATAAGGAGAAGATGACTTGAGACCTGGTGGTTTCCTACCTATCATAGGAGGTACTATAACAGCTATTGAAGGCTTTGATTTTCGCGAACTGGATGGTTTTATATAAATTAAAATCCATAGATCTTTACGTATGCACTTCGATAGACTTCATTTGTAGTACCAAGTTCAAACTGTTAATGTTCACACTAACAGGCAATATCCAACAATGTGGTTCTACTACTTCACTTGCCTATCTTTGACCAGTTGGGCAACGCACGCTAATGCGTGCACCACAGGCCCACTACCGCTTACCTACGAGGACCAATGTGAACAGTATCGGTTGACTTCCCATTTCATAACTCTTTCCTCTCCACGCTCACTTGAAAGTCACGCTCTCCGTCGTGCCTACGTGGCTTTTGGAAGGACGCACAAATGGGCTTACAGACACACACAAATTACCGCTTTATATCTAGAGGCAGTCAGACCACGACGGGCTTCCCTCCTTCTTATGATAGAGTTGTGATAAACGGCAAACAGCACACTGCTTCTTTGGAACGAATGATATTTTCCGGAACACGAAGTTCGATAGAGGAGCAATAGTGCATGCAAATGATATTCAAAACGTGCCTTTGCCTTTGATTAGCATTTGTCTGTCTCGATCTGTCCTGTTGATGTTAAAATAGGGCCGTTGAAGATTTAACTGGTAGGCATTCAAAGCTTTAAATGGTACTTAGAAATGTTGTAGAGTCATAATAATACCTTGTCAAATGCCTTTATAAATGTGGCTGCTTTTCTCTACGGATACATCATTAAATGAGAATCCGAGATTGCTAGCGGTCGGATGAGTTTTGCTATGAATTATATCAAAGCAGAGAGAAACCCTGATCCTTCACTGAATCGTGAACTCCGCTGAGTAGCGGTCGTAAGCAACGAAGGAACCAAATTTCATAATCGGTCCCTATCAGTGCACTTACCCTTCTTGTCGAATGAATTATATCAAAGAATCAAAGCTAAATCGTAAATAACAAAGGCGCTAGGATTCAATTGTTGATCGGAACTTGTTCTCTAAGGCTTCCTCTATCGTCTGTGTTCCCATCATGCCCCCTCTACTCCTATTGATTTTGATCTCCAATTCAACGGGATCAGGATTTATGGATTTTCGCTCAGATGTTTATTCCGCACAAACCCCGCCCCCAGTGGGCGGAGTACTGCCACCCACCATATGTGTTCCCACCCTACCTTGGGTACTTCTACCAAACTTGAACTTTCTGGGTTCACAGGGACAGGAGTTATGATTTTCCGCTGGAACATTTTGTTTGCGCAGACCCCGCCCCCTGTGGGCGGAGCCCGGTCCTGCCACTCACCACATGTGTTTACATCCTGCCGCCTGCGTTCCTACCAAATTAAAAGGTCCTAGGTCCACGGTGACAGAAGTTATGAATTTCCGTACAAACAGACAAACAGACAGACGGACGGACAGACGGACGGATGGACGGACGGACAGACAGACAGACGCGAGCGCTTTATATAAAGTAAGGATGACAAGGGAGATCATAACATGAGATTACTGACCACTACTCATGGTGCAGCAGACGACCATTTCAGCAAGAATGGCGTTCGTAAGGTGTCCTCTGTTGGGCATCAGAATACCGGAGGTTTGCCTCCAAACATTTCTTGGATAACAGGAGCTCTCAACAGGTGATATGATTGTTCACATTGAACTATTAGGTTGAGCCATGAGTCCTCGAAAAAAGTGATAGTCATGGCTTCTAGTGGTCATAACTTGGGAAAGAAGTGACGGACTTGAACGCGCGTGGCATCATTAGACAGAGTATGAAAGGCGTTTCTAAATGCATACATATTAACGAACGCACCTAACCGTTTCCTTCTCTGCAACCATGCCCCATGATTTCAAGCTTTCGCAACTCCATCTCGCAACATCATCATATTTCTTTTTATATCTGGCCAAGAACCCGCGGAGATCGATAGATGTAAGAAGGAAGTTCAAAAAGGTTGCCCCTGCTAGATGCACAATTTGCAAGTGGCACCGAAGTTCACGTCGGATGACTATTCCATCGGAGGTCTCTCAATGGAGTTGGATTTGGACGTGCAGCGGAGCCAGGTGAAAGCCGATCTGTATCAAGTTACTCGTGAACTGGCAGCCACCCTTGGGAAGTTAGCCGAAAATCATTCGTAGATTGAAGTCAATCGGCAAGGTGCGAAAGCTTGGTCGATGGGTGCCTCATGCTTTGAAGCAGTATGACATAGACTGCCGCGCCGACATGGCACTTTCTCTCCTCACTCTCAAGCGCAGGAAACGGTCAGATGTATTCGTTGGAATGTAGCGAAAAAACTTTTTATACTCTATCTAATGATGCCTCGTGCGCCCATTTTCGTCATCTCTTTGCTGAGTTGTGATCTCTAGAAGTCATCACTATCACACTGTCCGAGAAGTTATGACTCAACCTAATATATATGTTGCCTACTCACTAAACTGAGGACAGTGAGGCAGAAGTACGGATCCTAATAAGTGCGTTTCTATAAATAAAGAAGTAATTCTACAATGCATAGCCTTCTATGCACCCACAGTGGTAGCAGCTGGACACATGAAATATTGGAAGAATGCACGATGCGATTAGCAAAACTCTGTGAAGCAAAAACTTACCCAACGGTACTTATTAAGGCAACATTTGTGGGTGGGAGGCCAGTGGCGAGTCCGAGAGTCGAGAATTTTCTGTTTTCCTTATCATATGGTGTGAAAAAAAATCTGGCTCCATTCACAAAGTACCTTAATACACAAGCACAGGTTGAACGATAGTTGAACATTTCCGTTATCTTGTTGCTGATACAATGTATTCAATTTACCCCTTTCTTGAGAGGTTTGACTTTGGTACAATCGACGTTAGGTATGGTAACAAAGACTACTAAATAAGGTGCAGAACGACAATACCTACTACATGTCCATGTAGCGCAGCTGCACACTGTGTAGTTGGGGATCACCCAAGTCAGTCTTTCACATCGACACTCCTTTTAATGAGTACCGGAAAACGGCATGTAATCCAAAACTTTGGGAGTGTTCTACAGGCTTCAAACAGAACGAGAATAAAACTCAACGTCTTCTGTGCCTGATCACAAATCATCTATAGAAAAAACCTCAAAAAACATTTTCAACATGAACTGTACCCTTAACTGTGTGGTCACTTCCGCGCACACTTGTGTTTTTGACAACGAGCTCAGTTAGGATCTCTTGTCATGTTTTCAACTAAAAGTGAACTTTACTATGTCATTTGTGACTCCATTGAATAGGGTTATCGGTTCTGTCCGGTCAGCTAGGGTGGACCTGATAGGATATAGGCCATTGCGTACAATTGAGTTCGAGCAATGCAACATATCCCTATACTCATAAAAATTTTGTTGTATTCGAGCGTTTTTTGAGAATTTTTGAGAAATGCTACAGATTTGAATTATTTCGAGTCAAAATTTAATTTTTTACGTACTCACTGCCTGTGAAACTATGCTGTCTGGCTTGGTGTCCAGATCCAGCAGGTGGAAAACAAGTGATTGCCTTATTTCCTTGATTCAGGGAGAAGTTTTCGGAGTTAGACTAGTAATTGATCTTCTGTTTGTGATTGCCAGACTAACTGTGGAAAGATAGCGTAGAAGGGAGTTGGTTCCAACGGCCGATGCACCAACATGGTAAACCAATACACTTTACACGTGCAGTCGATGCAATCGTGCCGCGCCAACAGCATTGCTGAGGTTATCTACTTGATAGCACGCTTGAGATACCGTTAAGTTATGCCTTCGGTATCGTCCCGAGAGGTACTTATCGAAGGTATTGCCTAAGGTAATTAGCTAGATTAGTTGTGAACCCACAGCACAGGTAAAAATCATCTCAGCTCTTTGCACGAGTGATCCCCTCCACTAAAGCGCTTGCCCCCTCCTCGAGCTCAGGTAAAAACTATACACTTCAGCTCAGAGCCACTGAAAGCACAGGTAAGTTGGCTACCCCTTCTTCTCTGCACTCAAGCTTTCAGTGATGAACAAAGCGAGCAATACGACCCTCCTCCATACATTTCACACCACTTCGTGGAAGCGAGCAATGAGGCCCGGTGTAAGTCGGGCGACCCGACTGCTTTATTTATGATATATTTATTGAATTCATCAAATGTGAACGGCAACAAGGTACTGCCAGTAATTTTTAGGTTCCTGAGTAACATCATTTACTTCCCACTTCACTTTATCTTCACCTTTGTCCGAGTCCTGAAGTTCTGACAGATAGACCGATATACAAACGGGCAGACGCAACAAGTTACTTCTTCTTATAATACAGGGATAATAAGAATATCAGTTTTGAACCTGTATTCACATTTCACCCTCCTGCGTGTGACATTGAAAACGAAAATACTTCTCTGTTGAGGAATCGTGTCAGAGCAACAAAACTAATGTTATGGTTGAAAGGAGAAATCAGAGATGTCGATTGAACTGCTTGAAGCATTATATGTAGTGGGTCGGACCCTTTGAGCTTGTCATGCCCAAGAACTCAAAATCGAAGTTCTGTGAATAGCGAGGCATCATAACCAGTGTCATGAATCCGATGCGAAAGTGCAAGTGAGCAATGGGCCTCTCATAGAGGAGGTTCCAGTATCAACGCTTGTAAGCTAAGAAGAACCGGGTGAATCTGTACAAATCAAAATTAATCAAGGTTCCGAGCTATTCATTTCTTAATTTTGTAAAGTATGTGGTTATACAATCATAAGAAAATGCTGTCTTGAAGATCTTCCATTTAGTATTTCCTTTCTTCCCTTCAGTTATTGCCATGGGTGGGGGAGTCATCCTCGCCCTCCTCCTAAAAAGGAATAGCACTGAAGAAAACTTCTAGTTCGAACAACAAGTTACTATTACTCACAGCTTCTTTGGACAGTACACGCCATCTATCCATAGCCAAGGGCGGAATTGCATTGCCATTGCTTCTTTTTGGTGGCGGCATCTCAAATCGTAAAGTAGCGGCAGCGGAAGCCATGATGTAAAACTCTTTCTGTGCCCTTTCAACTGATGTACCTTGACTGATCGCCGACTGAGAGCGCCAAAAATTTGTGATTCTTGCTAGTACCACGACTAGGCAATAATTTACCACTAGGTACGAGAGTGGTGTGACCACTAGAACATGTTACGATTCTATCATTTAGTCATTTGGTCTCTATTAAGAGTCCTATCGCCGAATACCGTGCCCTTCTAAACACTTGAGGTTCGACTCAAAGCCTGCAAGAGGAATTCACCTTAGAGCTACCGATACGGCTGCTGAGCGACTTGTCTGGGGCCCATATGTACATATATGGAGGTAAGCCTGCATCTGCCTGTCACCACCTTTATACTGTTCCTCGTAGCAGCTCGAAATTGCGACTCACCTGCCTTAATGGTTCAAAATATTCATGCTTGAGTACTTCAGCTGCCGTTTTTCGCTTGGTTGGATCGTAAACAAGAACATCTCGTAACAAAGAAAGTGCTGTCGCATCGAAATCAGCACCGACGTACTGTTCATAGGAGTAGCACTATTAGTTGAGGTCATGAACTTTCTGTGTATACATACTTTGTCTAACCCTCGTCCAGTACTTCTGTGCACCCGCGGACGACTTGATGCCATCGCTTTCACCTCTTCAGCAGTGGGATAGCCAAGGACACTCACAATAATTTTCACCTGAATTTTACGTAAAACTCATCTTGTACGAGCGCGCAGATGCACAAAGGCCACTCTCTGCCCGACAGCAGCACTGTCGTAAATCGGTCCTGTGTTCATTGGAATCAATGGAAAAGCTTCTCGCGCAAAATAATTCGTTAACGGACTTGATCTTCAGAATTTCGTCCTTTGAATAAGGGCCGTGTTGTTATAAAGTCGTAAGTAACACAGGCAGCCGACCATACATCTGAAAAGCAGTGAGGAATGAATCGAATCGAAGGATTGTCATGCGTACAACTACCTATAGCGGGGGTTAAGATAGTGCTCCCAAACAGTAGCTCTGGTGGTCGATAATACCTAGTGACCTGAAATAAGTGTATGTATTATTCCAAGGAGCTGTACATGTGGTTTGATCTTTCTTGACAGATTCATTTTTAACAATGCAAATGTTGGTGTAATGCAGCCTCGCTAGGAAACGCATCCCTGCCGCACAAAATCATTCACGGCTACTTTAATTCCGAATTCCGCCGAGCTTCCAGCTTTCTACTCGCGACGGTATCGGGACGCCGGCTAACCCGCCATCCCTGTTTTTCAAACAACTGATGCGATTCCGGTCAAAAAATTCTCTATAGTGTCATCTCAGAACTAGGCCGACATACAAATTTGGCATAGAGCACGAAAGGAGACGTGGGGCTTAGACAGAAATGGGAGTGGCATTCAATACTTGATGACGCTTTTGGATGTAAGGAATAAGAATTGCCTTCTTCTCTTATCCTGACAATGATAATTCATCCAATATTTAGTCATTCGCTGAACTGAGCCCACTGGCGCAGCGACATTTCTATAACTGAACAGCCTGACGGGTCAACCGAAGTCTGAGAAGTTCTTATTAAGGTTGCCGAGTGCTCAACATATACTTGCAGAAGTCGTTGCCCGCGACTCTTCTAATCTTCAAACTATAAACTATCTTTCTTATTTATAGAGCAGAAACTTGGTATGTCGGTTCGTGTGGTTGTCGGAAAGCCGGTTTGTATGTAGGTTTGTCGGTGAGTATGTGTCACTCGTGCGTCCGAGAATGCGCGCGGCAAATTGCGCGGAGAAGTTCGCAGCGATTTGAACGACTTTAGCGCCTATCATTGGGGCCCAAATTTGAAGTAGAGTAGATTAGAAGGATAATCTGACCCTGCTAAACTAGTCTACTTCGATATTTGTCCCGAAAATTGGCGTCAGATTGATTTGAATATTATGCCATAACCTGCTATGTTATGAATGCTGCTCGGTAGACGACAATTGCTGAGAGATTTCCTTCTGAGAGAAGTGACAGGGGATATAAACAGCGAGTATCGAATGATGACCCTCACCTGATACGACGATGTACCGACAGTACCGAAATGCACGGCGTTTCCGAAGTCTGCCAACTTCAAAACTCCTTCCTGAACAATGGTTTCGCGATCGCATTCAAGCCATAAATGGAGAAAGCATTCAATGAAGTTTACCGCGTGGTTAAGGACTAGATTGGAGGGTTTTATATCCAGGTGAATAATTTTACAGTTACAGAGGCAGTTCACAGCCGAAAATAGCTGATACGAGTATAACTGGAATAGAGAATAGGCAAGTAAACCTCATTAAAGTTCTTGATGAGACCGGCTTTGTCCTAGACGAAAGAACCAATCCTGAGCTTCGATTTGGACCAAACAAAAAAACTTCGTGGGCCGAGAGCTTGCTCGAAGCTATTAAGAGAACGCAAACGTTTTGACTGATGGGATTTTTGCTCCGATTGGAAACATCTCGTTAGAACGTTGATAAAATATGTAAAATGAAGCTGAAAAGGATAAAAAAATTAGAAAACTTTTTCTTCAACCAGTTGGGCTACGCACGCTAATGCGTGCACCACATGCCCACCAGTATCAGATGTCGTTATCTTGGACCTTCTTTCCTCCATTGTACATCGCTAGCTGAGAATCCCAAATTATTGGCGGTCGAACGAACTTCGACGAAATGATATCAAAACATAAAGTAACCTTGACCTTCCACCGAGTTACAAACTTTGCTGGGTAGCGGTCGTAATCTATATTACAGTCGTAATCATAAATACATTGTAAATACCACAGGAGTTAAATTCAGTTGATAAGCGCTGTTATCAGTCGTTATCAGCTGTTATCAGTTCCTATCATGATCGCCTACGATCCCGCCATACTCTACAACACATGCCAAACTGTCAAGGCTCCACTATTAATGCCGTCATTATGGTGGCTCTACGCTTTGCAGGATTTTCATCAGCCCTTGTCAATTTATAAGCCACTGGCTTGGCACCAACCATTCTCGATCCCGTCACCGAGTAAGATCCTGTTACATCTTACATAACCTATTAAAATTCCAATATTCCATTATTAACAGAAAGTGCGTTACATACCTAGTTGTTCTCACCTTCTATGGCTTCTTATCAGTCCCTATCACTTGGTATCGTTCCCTGTCACCAACCATTAACGGTCCCTTCACATTCTACATCACCTGCCAAAGTGCCAAGGCTTCATCGCTAATACGAGGGGAGTTACGGACGCTGTGGCTTATCCCTTTTAAGGCTCCGCATCTGTTTCTATCGATTGTTATCACTTCCAATCGCTTACCATCGCTACTCCCATCGTGCCGCCTATCTCACTTTGAAATTTGAATGCTTTAGCTACAATGGAGCGGGAGTTATGAATTTCAGGTCGGACAAACACACACATACACACTCACACACAAACACACCAACAGACACACTTAGCCGATTATATAAGTAGGATGTGAGCAGCCAGATAGAAACAAACATATAGTACCGTGGTACCGTCCTGGAGTTGGGAGCTGGTTGTAATATCTTCTCGGTGATAGTGAACTTGGAACCTGCGTTTTTCCAAATGTGGAAGTTGTGGCCCGAGAGAACAGGAGTTATTAATATCCAGCCTATTTACACCCAAATTACCACGTCCCTCCTCTGAGAGGGGAGTCCTAGTCATGCCTGCTCCCATCAGCACTCCCGTACTGCCGTCTGTATCCATATCAAACGCAAACGTTCTAGATCCCAACATTGGTGCATGCCTCGCCCACGTGAGCGGAGCCCTAACGTGCCTACCCCTATCATCATTACTATACTGCTGCCTGTGCCCAGACCAAATTTGAATGCCTTATGTCTACATCTTCACGCATGCATAGCCCCCTGTGAGCGGAGTGGTGGAGCCAGTATTTCTACCTAATATAGTATTTCCAGGAAATCTTGTTCCCGCGAATGCAAACCTCACTTCGGTATCATCTAACCAGCAAATGTACCTGAGCATCGAGTGTATCAAATCGGATGCCTTTTTCGCGTAATTTCTGCACGTCGTCGGGCAAATAGTCTAGTACCAAACAGTGAATGACCTGAAATGTGCCATTGCGGAATTGAAAAATGGAGGAATCACTTCTCATTACAGCACGCGATTGTGGAAGTCAAGGTGAGATGATTACGCATTAGGTGAAACGCTAGCAGCAGTTGGTAACATTTCACCTCGAGCACGGGGCTCGGATAAAACACTTTAATTTCATGACAAGTACATACTCTATTCACGTCACACTCAGACTCGTAGCTCTGATGGAAATGTTTTTTAGCCCACCTTGCTTTAACCTTTACTGTTAAAGTTGGAACGTAGGCTATATTACGAAATACAGCGTGCGCCATAAATATGGTAACAAAAGATTTGGGCTACAGAAACCGCAGCTCATATTGATACGTGGCGAATTCATGTGTGTTATTCACTATGCATCACATCTACAAAACGGTCATCCTGAATAAGCGTTTCCTGTACTAATTATAGATCAAAGACGAGATCAGTTGGATTGGTCGACAGTTGACGGGAGTTCTGTGTCAATTGGAATATAATGAGTTGGGCCTCCCCGATGACCAACAACCTCAGCGTGGTGGGGAGGTAAAACGCGCGGGGTGTGGGCGTGTCTGCTTCAATCATTCTGAATTTATGTAATAAAAATAACTCTCTTCTTTTTTATTAGATTCTAGTAGTTTATCATGAGCTCTGTTGCAAAGATCCGGTAACTTCCAACCATGTATGTTTGTATTGACCTGCTTACGGCTTCAAGCTGTACTCAGGTAGTGAATATGCGCGAGAGTAGCCTCTTCTTTGAGCCCCTTATCCGTCCAAGACGCAACCTGGTGCTCTACTGCTTTCGCCTTTACCATCGAATGACGGCTTTGTGGTTCGCGAGCTCTCGCCAACGTTTTCTGCTGCTCGACGGAATTTCACGTTGAAGACTTCATTATCTCTTCTTATTATTTATACGAATAAATAAATATATATACATAATATCACCGGCACGTCTGCATGCATCTTTAAGAGAAAGTCCCTCTTGTGTTAGAACCTGGGTATCCATATGCCAAAACAGTAATGAAAATGGGTCTCATTCTCGTGACCTTGAGGGCGCACAGTGCAGCAGCATGGGTAAAGCCGCTCGGGAGAGGTAGCTAAACTTCAGGGCCATGATAGGCCGCCTGAAAGGAAAAGGAGAAGAATGGCGATCTGTACTTTCAGTGCATGAACGCTTGCTTCAGAAGCGTGTATCGAAGATATGATGATGCAAGCAGACGTCGTCTCAGAATGACCGAGACGACGGGACACGGGGGGGGGGGGGGGTGGCGCGATTCACGCGTGACCCCATTAGAGCTTCTCGCGCTCGCAGCATCTCTTCAGTGATGTTCTGTTGAGATGGACCAAATAAGATTAGCAGTAGTCCACAGCTTCGCCATAAATTAGAGCAAATCTCTTTACTATGGCAATGAAGCCCCTCCGAGATAAAAATTTACTTCATGTGTCAACAATTTACCTGTCAAAGGTATAAAATAAGAATGACTTCAAAATTTTGATCCTAGAAAACGCAACCCCTCTGTAAACGTGCATAGCGGGTCATTTTCACTTATGTTTTATAGGTTCTTATTTCTCCCATTATAATGGTAGGCATAATGTTATAGCGCGTCTCGTCCGATGCCCCCATAATCGCACTACACACCAAGACACCCCCGTTGCACGCTATTTTCGAACAGGCGAGGATTGTTCCAGCTTTTTAGCTCATCCAACTTCGACGCCGCACCTTCGTTCTGCTCAATTCCGTGCACTGGAGCTAGATGATTGACTTTATTTTGACTTTTCGACCTATTTCCATAGATACACATAGCTAGAGCATTCGATTCGATCAAGAGACACGATGTCATCTGCAAAGTAAAGATTACGTAAAAACGTCCTTCGACCTTCACTCTCTTCGCAAACTTTGCATTTCTTGTGACGCCTGATGTCCTCAACAGCGGCACTGAGAGGTTGCGAAGTGGTGTCGCTCTATCGATTCCCTGTTTTCACGATGGCAGTGACTTCCTTACAGAATGGCTAAATCCTGGTCGTTAATTTCTTGTAGTGCTCACTAAGCATTCTTATGTGAGATTTTCTCGAAAAGGGAGGGCTAGGGCTTAATGAACAGGACGGGCTATGCTCTTTGCCCGAAGCGACTCCGAACGAAACGATTCTCTCTCTAGCAACCACACTCGGCTGTCCCAAACATTTGGTGAGCAGTGAGTCATCGTTTCCTCGAAAAAGTTTTGAAATTCGACAATTGGATTCCTCATAAATTGTCCCGAAGGGGCCTTATTGGACATGCTCATCGAAAGAGATGAGAAGTGGTGCATATACATAACTCACAAGCGGAAGCATTAGTAGTCAGACCAGTCGTATCTTCCTATATCACTTCTCTGCATAGTTCCCTAAGTTCAGACGGTTCTTGATGGTTGCGTGTAGGTCGTGATTCCATGCTTGTGTATCAGCTGTAGATCTTCAATGAGAGATTCTCTTGATTTCATGTCGACTCTCAGCTTTCTTAGGTTTATCGTGGAGATGTTCAGTGAGCCGTTACATTCCTCATCTATTTTGTCGATACCAGAATATTCCCACTTCGCGAGGGAAGCGGAGTCGTATCGGCCTCGGAGCTTCGTTTCCTAGATATAGCAACTCTCTCGTTCTACGCAAAAAAAANAAAAAAAAACAGAATCTAAATTCGTGATGAACATGATGAACTTAGACGAGTTACCTGTTCATTCCACTCCAATCAGTGAATCCACATTTTGGAATTGTTTATATCTATTATTTATCTATATACTTTGTTAGCAGGAAGGTACCCACAAATACCAGGCTTTGACGTGGAGCCTGGTTAGATCCCTGCTAGCTGGCCAAGCCGTTCCAGAGTGAGTATTCGATGTTAAAGGCTGCTCCGAATTGCCTTTCGGATGCTTCTCAGCCACTTAAATGCAAGCTTTTAGCTGAGTCGATGTGGAAGGAACAAACCGCACACGTCCCTACCCAAACACGTATGCATGGATACAGGGGTTTTCTCAGGTTAAGTTGTGCGACGTGGGGTCGAGAGCTGTCGTGGAGTAGAAATGGCCCCTCCCTATTCACCAGTGCCGAGCTCATGAGCTGAAGTTTTCGATGCATTTCGTCAATTTCTTTACAGTACTTTTCGGCTGTTACGATTCCACCCGGATCCATGAAGCTGTGGTGAATCAGCCTGGCTTCAGACTACCAAACCAGCACCATGACCTCTTTTCCATGCTGCTTCGGCTTGGGAAAATGCCGTGGGGCTTGGTCCTTGTCCAGCCACTGGCCTGATTGTCGCCGGTTATCGTTCAGAATCCAATTCTCATCGCACGTCACAATACGGTCTAAAAATGGATCGTTCCTGTTGCGCGGAAGCAAGGCGGAGGCGAGCTCGAAGCGGCGGTCGTTCTGGTGCTGAGTCAGCTCATGCGGCACCCACTTAACAAGCTTCTTCAACTTCCGGATCTTTTGCATGTGGGTGCCAACCGTCCTGCTGGAAACATTCGATCTCGAGCCAATATCCTTCAGCGTTGTACGTGGATTCTCTTCCACTAACGTTCTCAATTGTTCATTGTCAACGGCCGATGGCCGCCCACTACGCTCATCATCTTCCAGGCTCTCATGGCCGGTACGAAATTTTTTAAACCACCACTGTGCTGTGCGTTGATTCGTCTTATCTAGACCAAAGGCGTCGTTGATAGCCCGAGCCGTTTCCGTCGCACTCCTGCTCAATTCGAATTGGAAAAGAAAAATCGTGCGGATCTGTCGTTTGTCCATGATGATTTCCACCTTCTAAAAAGCCCAGCATCAATCAGAACAAAACCGATTATATATTTGGATAGCGCAAGAAATGTTAGAATGTTACAGAACTTTCAACAATCTAATAGCAAATAACACCGCGGCGAGCATTTGAAAATTGGGCATCAAAACGCATGAACTTTCTTCAGTACATACTAGTTTGCTGTACACGAACTTTGACACAGGACTAATAAGGCAGTGAAAATGGTATCCAGTGAAAGTCGGTGCTTACGCCTTTTACTGGAAATGCCCATATTCGGCTCTTTTTCTTGAAAATACATAACCACCAACGAATCACAGCTGGACAGCCTTGGGCCATGCTAACAAATGTTTCAAGTGATGAAAACACCATTTTCAGATGTTGTCATCAATAGACCCTTCTCTTCACGGAGATATCACCCTACTTTATATAATTCGCTAAGTGTGCCTGTTGGTGTGTCGGTGTGTATGTGTATCGGTGTGTGTGTTTGACCATAAATTCATAACTCCTGTCCCATTGGACACAAAGCGTTCCAAATTGGTAGGAGTACAGGGGACAGCATGGAAACACTTATGGCAGGTGACAGGACCAGACTCCGCCTACCGGGGGCGGGAAGTGCGCGACAGAAATTTTATGTCACAAATTTATAACTCCTGTTCCCGTGGACTTGGAAAGGTTAAATTTGGCAGAAGTACAGGGGGCGGCATGGAAACACTTGTGGCAAGTAGCCAGATCGAACTCAAGCAGGGGGTGGGGCGTGCGCAACAGAAGTTTTAGGCTGTGCAACAATAGCTGTGCAAATTCACAGCTCCTGTTGCACAGCCTAAAACTTCCCACGTGGTCCCATCGCGTTGAAAGTTGGTAGGAGTACAGGAAGCAGGATAGGACTGGACACTGATGGTAGGTGATAAGCGGTGATAATAATTTAAAGGAGCTGATAAAGAGCCTTGAAGGGCGAGAACCACAGGAACCGTCACTTACTTCCTATTAACGGCACCGCTTTGGAATTTCGGAAAACTGTTAGAGACTGATAGAAACTGATAGGAGGCGAGAGCCAATAAGTCTAAACGTCTTTCATACTAACAACTGAGCATTCCAGTAGGTAGTGCAGGACGTGAAGGGACCGAAATTAAGTAAGAGGTTATAAGGACAGATAATAACAAGCGAGCAAGCGTTGCAATCCCCTTCGTGTCAACAGTGGAGCCTATTCAAAGACGGCAATGTAGGATGTGACGTTGTCGTAGGTACTCCGTGACAGGAACTGATAACAACTGATAAGAACTGATAAGGGGCCCTAGAGCGCAAAAGGGTATTTATGATCAAACACTGACTCTTTAATGCTGTAAATGTTGTAATAGCGACCGATCAAAGACATTTCTTCATAACAAAATGAGAATTTTGTTCATTTCTTGCTATTAAACTACTACCGTTACGCCGTAAGCTTTGTGACACCATGAAGTACCACGATTCCTTTTTGTTTTATAACATATCATTTGTGACTAGACTCATCTGACCGCTAATGATTTGGGATTCCCAATTAATGAAAAATCCGTGGAGAAAATGTTCCACTGATAACGACACCTGTGATAGGCGTTATTATCCATTGCTGGGAAACATTCAAGACATTCATTGTCAATCAGTTAAGTCATCAATGTGACACAATTTCGAGATGAAGAGCAAATAATACAGAAAAAATTGCTCCCAATTTGGAGCTAATGCTGAGGGTGTAGAGCTTCCAAGGAAAAAGGAGAATCCGAAGTGTTACTTACGCATAGCAAATTTCTTACAGGAAGGAAAAGCGCCCGGCGAAGCCGGACGTCACCGTAAGAAGGAGGGCAGCCCGGCGTTAGCGGCTCGACTGGTTAGTTGAGAATTCAAAACTACTGGTGGTCGGTTAAGTTGTGTTGCAAATTATATCGAACAAAGAGGATCCTACATCAAGTCACAAACCTTGCTGGGTAGCGATCTAACCTGATAGCATGAAATGCATAAAATCCTCATCTGCTTATCGAATTGCCGCTAATGGGTCCCTATCATTGCACTTACCACTCACTTTTGTCATCCGACTCTAGCATCTCGTCTTATCAAATGAAACATACCAAACAGTCAAAGTTACACGATACCGAAGATATCAGGAGTTTGATCGGTAGGTGGCTCCTCTTAGGCCCCTTATCTTCACTTGCCAGGTATTATCGGTTCCTGTCACCAAGTACCTACGATTCCTTCACATACTACATCACTTATTGGAATGCCGGGGTTAAACTGTTAGTCGGAAAAGTGTAAATCACCGAATTTGTAGGTCCAGTTCCATGTTAACAAGAGTTATAAATTTGCGGTCGACACGCGCGCCCCGTCCCGGTGAACGGAGTCCGCTCTGTCACCCATCGTAAGTGATCCCATCCTGCCCCCCGTACTCCTACCAAATTTGAGATCTCGAGGTCCAATGGAACAGGAGTTACTTCGATGAACTTCCAGTCAAACACACACCGACACACACACAAGCACACACACACACACAAACACAAGCACACCAACAAACCAACAGACACACTTAGCGAATTATATATAGTAGGATAGCGGCTAAAAAGTTTGCGCGCGAAAGTTGTGTCACTCGAAAATGGGTACTGTTTTCGGTCAGCAGCTTTCTAAATCTCAAAAAGACATGGAAGATACGTGAGGAAATATCGTGACTATCGATGATGATGAGGGATCTGGAGGGAAGGTACTTATGTCATTTTTCTTGCATCCCCATTCTCAATATTAAGGATTATTACCTATGTCCACAAGATATAGTAGGCGGCTAAAGTGATGTCGGTTGGAAAAGATAGACGAAGACTGGTGAAGAATACATACACTCATACATATGCCTCTGAATCCGAAACGCCCTGGTAGACGGAGGTGTGTCAAGTCGTGCGTCCGAGTGTGCGCGCGGCAAATTGCGCGGCGAAGTTCGTGGCGAATTTGGACGACTCCGGCGCCTATCCTTGGGGCCCGAATCTGAAGTAGGGTAGATTAGTAAGGTCAGCTGATCCTACTATTCTACTGTACTTTCAAAATTGGGCCCAAATAATAAGTGCTAATGTCGTCAAAATAGGTATGAATTGCGCCGCGCAATTCGCCGCGCTCGCCCTCGGACGCACGACTTGACCGTCCCCCTGGTAGACATACTGATGGTAGACAATAGAGCTATTCTGAGTATTTTACGGTTTTCGCCTGGAACATGGGGCGTTCTCATTCCGTTATCGGCTGCAATCTAATTCACTGAGTCGGTAGTGTTTGGGCTGAATGCTCGTTGTTTAGGGCGATAACAAGAGTACGAAAAACAGTACTACGGAAAGCAATACCATGAGTACTGGATGGGATTCGGGAATGGGTGAAGTGCGCCGCTTGCCACTATACCACCTCTGCCCCAGATTTTCCATAATATTAGTGATGATGCTGATTAATATTGCTCTGCACATTTTATAATGATGATTGAGCGAAACCGAATAAAAAATAGTAGGTTGTGGTTTCGCAACAACGAAAAGACCGCTGTTCAACAGAGAGGAGCAGATGTCATCGAAAAAAAAGACAATCAGGGATCAGGCACTCGGCGATCGCAGGAATAGCTCAATGCGCCTAATTACACTCTGATGTAATGATTTGGTTAATAATATAGCTAGTCTCGTGGTCTTCTTTTTTTCTTTCGATTGTATGATAGGATCTTCTGGAAGGATCAGTAGTGCGCGTGCTCTCAAGGTCACATACATCCTTTCGCATCCTCATTCCAAAACTGATAGCATATGGGCTGCATTTCATGTCGCTGTTTTGGATCTCATGATATTCAGTCAAGGAGAGGATGTACAGTTAAAGATGTTCCGCATGTAAATCTAGCCTATAGTGAACTTTGCAACAACCACCAGCATTGAATCAGATCTGCTCCATGTTAGTTGCTCCTGGCAAGAACACAGAAAGCACAGCTGCAATAAAAAAAGCTCAAAGAATGAGTTCGTTGAATACTAAGCTGTGCCCCTTCCTATTTCAAGCTGCTCACGAATGAGTTATGTCTTTGATCTGATTACAATACCTGTTTATCAATTTTTCTGGTGAAGTGGTAGAGAAGGGTGACAACATTCGGATGTGGAGGAATGTGGGAGAGAACTTCAATTTCCGGGTACACTTGATCCTTGGCGACAGCAACGTTTTTTGGCTCCCTAAAAAATAAGATAGAACACACTTCATTTGATGTGAAGTTATTTCAAACAATCCCTCAATCTCCTTCAATCCGCTGATTTTTGCATGATTGTGTGTAGTCAAAGAGCTGCCAAAGACCTTTCAATAAAGGGCTCCGCCAAAGTAAGTGTCGCAGGTGCGACGGTGCCGTACCGTTCCCCTGTTTATCATGCTCGGTTGCCACAACGCGTTCCTTGAAATGGTGAAACCAATAAGCGCTCTTTTTCACCGCGACCGACTGACTGTTGGCAGCTAGTCGTGCAACGAGGTAACGTTATGATGTTGCCCGCTTGGACAGAGTAGCGCCAGTGTGAGCAAGACTAGCAAACAGTCGTATGCTGATGATAAAGACTGCTTTATAGACTGCCGGCTTGCCGGCATGCCGAGGTAGGGCTAGGGGGGAGGAGGTAAGCAGACGGGCGGTCGACGCGGTCACGTTGCGCCCAAGCCTCTTCAAAATGCTGAAAACAAAGAAAAACAAGACGAAAAACCATTTGCACTGGCCTGCGGTTGTTTGTTTTTTATATTGATTTTCTTTGTTTTCAGCCCTTCGAAGGGGCTCGGGCGCGACACAACCGCGTCGACCGACTGTCTGCCTCCCTCATCCGGGGGACGGGCGATTCGTGCGATTCTGGGTGCGCGCGGCAAAATGTGCGGTGAAATTCGCGATGATTCGAACAACTCTGGCGTTTATCATTGGGGCACAAACTTGGGCACTATTTACCCTTTACTGCCCCATTTTGTCGAGAGTGGGTTGGATTTCTAACGAATTTCTTGCAAGAAAATGAAACCGACTAGAAACTTGCCTATAGGGGTAATTTTACATGTAAAACACGAATATCGCATCCATTCCTCATAATTATGCCTAGAGCTCGCGCCACAGGCGCCGGCGCCAAATGGAGCTGAGTCACCAATCCTGCTGATGAGTAGTGCCCTAGACATTTTAATGACGAAAGGATGGCATATTCGTGTTCTACGGGTCAAATCACCCCTCTGGGCAAGTTTCTGGTCGGTTTCATCATCTTGAAAAAGATTCGATAGGAATCCAGCCCATTCTCGACAAAGTGGGGCAGAAAAGGGTAAATAGTGCCCAAACTTGAAGTAGAGTACTTTAGTAGGGTAGGACAATCCTACTAACTTACTTTACTTCAATTTGGGCCCAAATGTTAAACGTTGCAGTCGGTCAAATCGCACCGAACTGCGCCGCGCAATTTGCCGCGCGCACCCAGAATCGCACGAATCGCAACACACCTCCTTCCTCCCCGTAGCACTACCTCTGGGCTGGCACGCCGGCGGACGATGTAGCAGCCAAGAAAGGCAAGAAGCCCGCCGAGGGCAAGGGACGCCACCGACTGATGATTCTTGCACTCCAACAGAGCCTGAACATCAGCTGATGAGTGTCGTGCTAACACCCATTGCGCCGTTGCGTATATGTGTATGTGCAGTATTTCTATTCTTCCATATATTTGCCTTACTGTTTTATTATGCTTAACTTATCCTAGTTATTTTTTTGAAATATTGCTTGGCTCTCCTCATTACTCATTCCAACATCACTTGGTCTCATAGTGTACCAATCCTTAGTAATGTAGGCTTTTATACAGTGCGTTTCATAATTATAAGGTCACCTTCAAATTTTGCACTTTCAAAAAAAAAATCATTGAGGATTTTTCTAGCAACATGAAAGGATTCCTCAGCACGAATAAGCTAGGTGTCCGTTTTTTTAGCCGCAACTGCATTTTTTTTTTGAATTTTTCTAAAACAGTTCATCGGTTTTTGCACCGTTTCATAATTATAGGGTCACCCTGAGGAAAAGAACAATTATTCATGGAGGGGAGGAAATTTCGTGTTTAAGGATGCTTATAAAGGTTAGCAAATGCATTTCTGAACCTGACTTTCAACATGGCTCGTGGTCGTCTGCTTTCCTCTGATGAGAAGGCTCATCATGAAGCTTGGCTCAGTACTCGAGCCATCTCCACGGAAATAGGGAGATCCCCTTGGTCCATTCAAAGATTTCTGGAGAGCCCTGATGTCACTAGATATAACACCGACTGTGGACACCCATGTAAGATTACTGCCCGTGACGAGCGGAAGATTCTGAGGACTGTTCTCAACAGCCTGTCCTCCTTGAACCAGATCCGATCGGAATTAAACGTCTCTGTGTCGAAAACTACAGTCTGGAGAGCAGTGAGAAGATGCGAGAACATCAACAGGCAAGCAATGGAGAAGGCGCTACGATTCAGCGATCGCCACAGAGGGGCTCGACTCGGATTTGCAAAGATGAACCGAATGAAAAGAAATTCAATCTGGACGGTTTTGACGGAAGCATGAACTACTGGCGCGACTTTAGGAAGGAGCCAGTCTACATCAGCCGTCGCAATTTCGCTCCAGTAAGTCTTATGGTGTGGGGTGCATTCTGCAATGATGTCGTGTCGGATCTACCTTTCGTGAGCTGCAGAATGGTTCCAAGGATCACCAGAACGTCTCGGAGCATCATCTAATACTTTTCTATCCATCGCTGTCACCTGAACTATGCCTTTCAACAAGACAACGCATCCTTTCACGTGAGCCGTGCAACGGATCAGTGGCTGCAATGCCAATAAATAAGCGTCCTGCCATGACCAGCCTGCAGTCCCGATCTCAATCCGATGGAAAATCTCCGGGGCATAATCGGTTAAACAGGTTTATGCGAATAAGCGTCAGTTCCAGAGCACAGAAGAGCTGAAACGGGTAGTTATCCAAGCATGGAGAGCAATCGATGAGGGACATCTTCGAAACCTAGTTTCTAGTATGCCACGCAGGCTCTTTGATGTTGCTCTCAAACAAGGAGGAGCTGAAGACTATTAATTGTTGTACATATGCCATCAACGTTAATAAATCAGTTACTTTCTCAGGGTGACCTTATAATTATGAAACGGTGCAAAAACCGACACCATCTTTAAGAAATTCATAAAAAAAATTTGGGGTGAAGGATATTGCGAGCATTTTTGAATAAGGAAGCACATTGTGATGAGGGACCTTTCAGTGTTTGCCAAAAGGTTCCATTCCGGCTGCTTTCTAAAGAACGCAAAAATAGATGTTGACCTTATGATTATGAAACGCACTGTAGTGCGTTATTCGAAAGTGAATTAGTGCCCTCACCTATAAGCTTCTCTGGGGCGTAGAGTAGCTAGGGCATCCTGGTTGCGAAGGTGAAGTAGATCATGTCGTCGTTCACGATGGTAGCACTGTACATCTGTGGGCAGGGATCCCAGCGACCCTGGCTGGGGTTGCTGGGTTAAAGCTGGAGCTCCTCCAATCGGAGGCTCTTTGGTCCTCGGTGAGCTGGTTCGCCATCTTCTACGGGCCAGGATGGATGAAGAGGTTCGGTGCGCCTGCAAGCCTGAGGGCTCGAACTCCCAATGCGGGTCGCATATCAGACTTGTGACATAGTGATTGAACTCATCACCTATTCGTAGTTATTGACTGTTGAGAATTCTCGGAAGAAATGTTTTTCAACCATGGCGAGGAGCGAGGCAGTTGCCCACGTCGCTGATGACAAGCAGGAGCGGGGGGAGGGAGGAGAGCGCAAGGGGGACTTGGCATTTTTTTGCGAAGATCTTTTTGAAGTCTCGAAGACATCGTCTGCCAGTTTGACAAGCTCAAGCATGACAAAGCGAAATTGGAAGGAACAGAAAGGAAGCAAGTATTTACGGGAATTCTGCAAGATGCAGAGACACTCTATGCTCTGGCAAGAACAACTTATTTGCATCATGGTTAGAACTTTTCGAAATCACCTGCTGCACCAACCTCTCTGAACAACTCTCAAACAAGCAGGTTAGTTCCAAGAAGACTGCTTGTCAAATTTCCAATGGTCTAGCGCGATATTAGTGTTTCAAACCGAAGACCGTTGCGAAAGAACACAGCTTTACCTTCAATCTTCTCAAGCAAGAGATGCCTATGAACACTCATTGTTTCAGCATAACGTAAAGCAGAGCATATCTATTTTGGTCAATTCTTTTCACGGAGTCAGCAGATTTTTCTAGAGCTATTGTTAAACCTCGGTTCGGATGTTGGAATTTTTTATTAGGCTAACACTTTAGCCTAGACGTCCTCATCACAGCCGAAAATCATTCGGGATCTCGCTCATCAAACGACATTTAATTACAGATCTTTTGAACCTGTATTTCTAATGTACAACATAGATATCTAGAAATGTTTCGCAAGTTGCAACAGGTTGCTCACTTTAATGACCGAAAAAGATTTTCCACCCAGTTTTCTAATGTCTAATTGAACGCTTTGCAGTGGGTGAGCTGGTAACCTGACTCCTGGTCGTGGACTTCAGCATTGAGATTTTGACTGATACCTCTAACTCCATAGTCTTCGTGGCAATGCCTCCCATGGCCTCCAGGCCGTGTTCCCTTTGGTTATCTAGATGCTCTTGATCATGCATATTAGAATTTCCCCGGCCCCGCCTATGTATTCGTCCCCACAAACCTGGCATGTGTCGAATAAGTTTTGACTCACTCGCCCGATCAAACAAATGCTTTCGGAAGCGAATCCACCCATATTCAAACGATTCAGGCGCTGATTACATATCGCCATCGACTTTATGAAGCAACGAATTAACGCCTATACTGGAGCTCTCGGGGGACGCTTCGAGAATTCTTTATAATTATGAACTTTTTAGCCTATCTTTACATAAAAACAGGCCTCTCCAGTAGTTGTTGCACTAAAAACGGCATTCTATTCGTGTATACTACCTTTATCACATCAATCGAAGCTGTTACTCATTACAGGACAGTCAACTAAACGTTGGATTTTTTGCTTCTGTTTGCTCCGTCACGAAACTGCCACCGATCCAGAATGCTCGAGGAAATGCTTAGCAAATTGCATCAAGAATATAGCCAAGTAATGAACTAGAATATATGCGGAGGAATATGGAAACCTCCATTATAAGAGGAGTATGCCACTGAATCTTAGAGGTCGCATTGAATCGATTGTGACAGCAGCCAAACTCGCATAACTCTACTAAAAGAAGCGAATAGGAGTACTGTGTGTCGACAAATTGACTTGTCGACCATATCGCGTTTAGTGCCGCGGACGTGTTCCGAACCCTGGACCTTAGGATCTATTCATCGATGAAATTTCCGCGCACACACTGTATCAAAGACAACGTCTATGCGATGAAATTCCGTGGGAGCAAAGATTTACTTGTTTTTGCTCCGTGCGTTTTTTTGAGAAAAGAAGTTCGTTCCCAATGAAGATATGAAGGTGCTCATAATTTCTGGAAAGAGTGATCTACTCATGAGATGCGGTTATACCAGCTTCACTGAAATACTAGAGTTGGTACTTGTTTCCGCTAAAATGTGTATATCAATGAGAATATCAAATGTCGTTGAGAGTCATCCGCTTCCTTTTTTTTTCGACAGCGGCGTTGAACAAGTGAGCGAATTACTGTTCCGACCTGATAACGATTCTCGCCATGTAATGTTACATTATAAGAATGAAAAGCGCGCGGTCCAGTCCTTAACGGGATCATTTGTAGAATGTCGTGTATACAGTACACGCAACAACAACAACAACAACAACAAACTTCAGCATCGTTCTAGAGCTAAAGGAGCAGATCTATCAGTGGAGTTCCTCGTTTTTTGGGAAATTAGGATTTTGCTGGGATGCACTCCTATAGTTTTCTTCGGTGCTAATAAATAGAGGAGCAGAGGTTGCTGATATCGAGGTTTTTTGTATATTGCTATTTACTCACAATTCGCTTGAAAATCACTGTCACTTTGCAATTCCCATGGGAAATATGAAATGGAGCTGAAAAGCGCGTTTGCGTATGAGTTCGTAAACATTAGCTGAGTGGTGATATTTGTGCGAATTCGGAGCGCTGAGGCATACGTAATTCTCACTTGTATTCTAAGGGGCGTCTCAACATTGGCATCACGACGTATGCATATGCGACCTCGAGATGATGTGGGAGCTTCAGATACTCGGGCTGATATGTAGAGTGCAGAACAGATTACTGAACATACAAAATACCAGAAGCACCTTTTGTGATATGGGATTACAATGATTAGATAACAAGGTCTAGCATAGCAGTGATGGCGGATTTTGAGGAAGGCGAGGCTCTATAAGCGCTACATAAAGCTTTGAGTTCCTGATAGATAGCTTTTTTACATCTTTCATAAAATTTACAAGACAAACACCACGTAATGTCTACCTACGGCCTTCGTTTACCCCAATAGAAAAGGGAGAACCCCTTTAGTGATGCATTGGCTAATGTAGAATGGGCATGCTGCTCAACCATACTTTTTCTGTCACCGAAATTCGTACCTTATCATACATACAGATTGCTGAATAATTAGGTTGTGAAATAGTATTATAGTTGAGCAACACTAACCATGAGTTTTTTATCGCAACTTTCCGAGTTTCAGGCTCAACGAGATCTGCCAAGTAGACATTCGAAAAGCGACCACTTCCACAAACTCGTTCTCCTGAAAAGGTAATTTCTTCGAACGTATGTGTAGGATGCCAGGACAATTATTCGTCTAGTAATCAACCGCTCGAGAGATTTCCTCCAAAATGTTGTAGGGTTTGTTTTGGGATATACAAGTTTATACAATGCCCTCCAGGAGTTTCGAGAACAGCAGATTGTCATTGCGTCTTGCTCAATGGTAATTTTCAGTGCAGGCGATTGCGTTCTGCTCCAGCACTTGATCTATATCCTTTACTCTCACTCCGCTGACGATCTCCTATCCCATTCTCTTGCTGAGGAGCAGGGTTCATCAACTGGAGAGTACAGCGAATTAAAGCTTCAAAGCTGCTATATATCGACAGTCCACGACGAATATATCGTCTGAAACCGTTAACTAAAGTGTAATGGTAAAGTCTAATATTGTCTTATAGATTTTGTCTTCGTATCGCTTTATTCAAGGAAGTATCACAGAGCTGTCACATTGCAGGTGCATAAGTACTAGGAGAAAAAGAAGTAAAAGTAAGCGTGTATTAAACTCGGAAAGGCGCGTATCAGGAGACATTTCATTTGATCAGCAGTTAGAGGGAAAAAAGCTCGTTGCTAGTGACGTTGTTGAGCGCCATTGAGGTTCTTCGCAGAGCGAAACGACGCAGGTTCTCAGAGAGAATCACTTTTCATCGTGCATCAAAAATCAGTCAGGAAGGAATCTTTCTTGTTCCGTAGGAGGAGTGCAGGCAAAAACTCAAAACGACATTTTGTGCGGCGTCTATTCTATTGAGATTAGAAATGAATCGTCTTCCGAATGGTTGGAAATGCTTCAGCGAACTTTCCCAATCATTGGGATCACCATCTTCAAACCTCTCGTTCAGCTGGGAAGTTTTTTGAACCACGACCGCTCAGTGGTCCTCGAGCCAAGAGCTTCCTTGACGGTATCCCAGCTCAGCTTAAACTGGAACCAAAATTGCATGATAAAGCGAGAATGCGCTTTAGTGTGATTTACAAGTCATAGTATTACAACAAAATCTAGCTTCAGAACACGTCATCATAAATACAAGAAGTGAGGTCTGAGGACTTTCGTGGAAGCACTATCGAAGAAGAAAATGAATTCCTCTGGGCTACGGTTCAATTTGCGTACCTACATAACACTACGACAGTTGAAATCAGGGCTAATCGTTCTCCGGTGCACGTTCATGTTATCCTTCACTGGAATAGTTTTTCATCAGATATGCCATGGAAGTGGAAGGAGGACGATTTCTTCAAAAAACTGTGAAAACGATCAGAATTTGATTTCCGTCTTCCTTACTGTTCCCTCTCTTGATGGAGCAACACCTGTGTTCGAAGGTCATAAGAGGAAATAGTCGAAGCGTTTCTTCTATTATCGTCAGCAGCCATGTCCACTTGTCTACCACCCAACTCAGACACAGTGGGGTTAACAGTCGTCCGAATTTCCTTACCGATATTTTGGGAATATCAACCTTATCACATGTACATAACAAGTACAGACCTGAGCTCAAAGGTGGCAACCGCAGACTGAAAACTATTTCTTTCAGTTTTAGCTTTCTTTCAGCTTTCTCTCTTTTCACTCCCCGCAATTCTTGTTAATCGTCGCCATATCTTCCTGGCTGCGTCGTAAACATCTTAGATGCATAGAGTTTCTCCACAAGAATACGCCTATTTCTTCCCTCGCAATTTCACGAGGATCGTTCCACTAGGTATCGAATTCGAATGCTTCTCTCAACGGATGATCGTGGTTCTTCAGCACAGGTGTCTATACTATCGTACATCCTGTTTTATCACTTCAGCTGAACAGAAGCTGTTTACATGATGGTCCCAACGACTGGAGACCGCCCGTGTATAGAGGTGGAGAAAAAGAGGGGTGAGTGAAATGTTTGCGAAGTAATCGCGATCTGAGTAAAAATAAGCAGCTAACCAAGCTGGAATGAGTGGAGAATAGAAGGAGCATTTTAGTGTATGTTTGACCGGAAATTCATGATTCCACTTTGCTAGAACCATAGAGTTGGGAATGGGCAGAGGTACAGGCAGCAGACACACTTTGTCACGATAAGTAGTGGAAGGGCGACCAACTGATCCTCATAAAGATTTTCTTCAATTTTCGCTTTCATTTTTGATAAAGTTGAGGGTTGAGCTGTAAAGCACGACGGTGTTGTCTACGCATGTAACAGTATCCTGAATGCTCCACTTTGATTGGGAACTTTGGTTTCTGTTTCGAAATACACAATTTTCAATGTGTCCTTCGCTACGGATTTATGACACTTTCAACTGAAAACAGTGGTTCAAACTAACAAAATTCTAAACGTTTGCGCCCCCTTTCCAGCCGTGCATTTCATGTAGTTCGAGTAATTGTTTTTGCATCCATTTAGGAAGTCGGATAATATGGTGTGGGAATACATGCGAAACTGATGTGGGTATCTAGTTAACCAGTTTTTCATATGTCTATGCAGTTTTTCTTACTGAATCTCTGATTTCTATATTTTTGTTGATCAGCTACGATGTGGCTTCAAAAGTGCAACGATCGAAGAGTCCATTTGGATGAGATCGGGTGTAATGCAATAAAGCTTGATTTCTATACCATATCTGGGAAAAGGGGGGGGGGGCAGGTGTGGGAGCTGGCCGATCGTTGACACTATGTGCAGACCCATTTACCACTCAAAGGGAAGATACTAGGCGTCTGAGGTGATTGAAGGTGAGATGTATACCGCCACGCTGATCTCCTAATTCACTCACCGAATCTGTTCTGGTAAGAAACTCGCGATCACGGACCCTTTTCTCCTATTTTATGCCACTGCATGACACACATGAACGAACCGGGCTATCACTTTCTAGTTCGATTGTTTCAAACATCTTATCGGGCTGCTATATGCTGTCATCCTTGCTTTAATTCAACTGTTGTGAAGTACCTAATAACATTCATGTGACTGTAGTCATTGCCAGCTATCACATACATACGTAATCGTCAGTTGGGTAGTTCTGAATGCAGATTAAAAAGCTAACAAGTTGCGTGGTGAAGAACCTCTGACTAGTTGCTACCGTCTTCCAACACTCGCTAGTCGAAGGATACAATGATGTGATGAGCTGCAAATCCGCGCTTACATTAAAAGGCACGGTTAACAATAAAAATGGTTACTGAGTTCTCCTAAAAATACTCAATGGCCCCATGGGTGGTAGAAGGGGCGCTCCTACAATCTGACGGTTAGAGCGTAGTGGAAGTCCTGTTGCTGCTGGCTTTCCCGCCTCTCGATCGATGTCTCTTCAAACGAGTGTCGAGGCAATACAGATTGCGATTATTCGTTCCAGGACCCACACACAATCGATCGCCGAATGATGAGGTCATGTTTTCCTCTATTTCTTTTCCCTCTGTTATTCTTTTTGCTACCGCACCCTAGGAGGCTGAAAAAGGTGAGCCATTTGTGCTGTTATCAGGGTTTTTGTTTACTTATTTATAAAGTAAGGATAAAGTTTTTGGCGTTAATCAATCCCGTCTGAGGGATGCGCCCCCGCACTCGACTTCCATTCCCGCCCAAAGTAGGGGCGGAGGTGGTGTAGTGGCAAGTGGCGCACTATATCACACGCGCGGTCAGGGGTTCGAATCCCGGATCGATGCCCGCCTAGGCCAACCAAGCCTTCCATCCCTCCGGGGTCGGTGAATTGGTACCAGACTCGTCTGGGAGGATAAAAGCACTGACTTGTACATCGGCTGGCCACCGCAAGTCATTGTATAGGCCACATACGCACTCATTACGCCACTACGATTCTGAATGGAAGTCGAGTGCGGGGGCGCATTCCTCAGACGGGATTGATTAACGCCAAAAACTTTTGCTTTACTTTTATTTATAAAGTAACGCTCAAAAGTATTCGGCCAAATGCTTCTTCACTCGTGCTTTTCAGTCATAACGTCTTTCCTACTAGATCTAATCAAGCGACATTTCAATATGTATACCATTGGTGTAGTGTGAATATCTACCACTATCAACCTCCATTTTGACCATGTTCCAATTATCCCAAAAAGCTTGAAATCAAAGCCAACTGAAAATAAGGACAGTGTTGCTTCCAGGATTTTTCCTTTTTGCCATGTCCAGAGTGTACGAGCGCTAATGCGGAACAACAGAAAAGGAGAAAAACGCAAATAAAGTGCGAATAACTGCAGACGTCACAAATTTGCTTTCAGCATTATCTAGAAACGCCTTCCCTTCAGCTATGTGGACACTGCTGTTTTGCAGTCAAATAGTGTTGGATAGTGTGAAATATGCTTCAGTTGAACATATCAAAATTTCATGCGATTTGCTCTACTGGAAAAAAGTTACAGCAAGTTAAAGTTGGCCGAATACTTTTGAGCGCTACTGAATGAATTTCTGTTTAACGTAGCCAGTTGTTTGAACCAGGATCCACAAGTACGCAATGACGCACAGTGTGTAGCTCGTCTGAATGCCCCTCTTCTTCACTCTTCTGACCTCAATCTCGTCCAGCCTCCTTTTTGAAGATTTTTCAATATTTTTTTTCAATCTTTTTCACTTCGGAAACACCGACCATCACAGTTCCTTCGCCTTCGTCGCACCATTTTCTATACTGTCCTCCACTTTTCGTCATAATCTGGGCTAACCAGAATTATCGTAAACCGTGCCTTTAACGCCTTATTTAAGGATTTTTGTAAGCAGCAACAGTGATCGATTCCTATTGTCGCTTAGAGTATGCTTTCAAATGAGGGTACTGGAGAAATGATGTGTAGACTTCTAAGACCAGAAATGCTCAATGTGTGTAAGCTGAATGAATAAGTGACCTTCAGAACTTTAACAAGGGAAGGACACTACTAGTGGCCAGGGGCCGTTGAGGTTACGGGAACATTTCTGCCATGTGATATGGGGTTTCGTTAAGCATGTGTCGAGGTCGCGTTGCTACCGATAAGCTACATGTGGAGCGATGGCGCAACAGGTAAGGACCGAACTTGCGGGCGTGGCAATGGAGTTTGCAATACGTGTGCGTTTGTCGTTTGCATTTTCATAAATTGTCTGCTAAAGTCTCGAAAATCAGTTTAACATGTTTCATTGACTGACTGACTGAAGCGCATCCTAATCATGGGCAAGATCGAGAACCTCTTTCATAAAATATGCTGTACTGCCCTTTTCGGATATCAAGAAATTCCTATGCCATGTAGTGTTATTATTGCTAATGTCCAATAATACTAGATGTAAAACAAGGCGCCCCCTTTGTACGCCAATTAATGAACATCTGGAGGAGCAAAGAAAATCTGGCATACAAACACCTTTAGGAATGCATCGAATTGAGTGTCATGGTGGTGACGAAATCGCAATTTCAGTAGCGATCTTGGCAATAGAAATGGACACCGCTGCATGAAAAACACCCAAGGCGTCCTGGGTCGCCGCTAGAGACGCACAGACTGATAGAAAGGAAGAGTGTAGTGCCACAACCTGTGACTTCGCACTCATCCTCAGCCTCTGCAAATTTCAAAATGCGGTGAGGTCAGGAAGGAGATGGGCTGCCTATTGTACCAGAAATTTCGTTCTCCAGTGGTCCTATTGATTGGCTTCTAAGATCAAGGCAAGCAATGTAGCACCCTTGTATTCATTGAGTCCAGGTCTACTAGTTCAGAGGACTGTTTTAAGTACCGTCTAAACTTACGTGAGAATCAATCTGAATTCGTTTTTCGGCTCTCAAGCTAAGAAGAAGGAAAGGAGACCGAAGCGTAAGCTGATTAAAGTTGTGAGATCTAGGGAATGCTCGAATCAACACAAGAAACAAGTCGAGCTATGCCAAGAATGCAAGCAAGTCGACGTGGTCCATTGTTATCAATCCATTGGGGTTCTCACCGCAGTTCGGATTAATCTTCATAATAACATCCCTCATTTCTGCTTTGCGGTTTCACGAGGATTGTCTCCTCTAGGTTTCGAATTCGAATACTCCTCTCAACGGATGATCCCGGTTCTTCAGCACTCGTCAGCACTATCGCACATCCTGTTCTATCAACTTCAGCTGAATAGAAGCTGTTTACATAATAGTGCCGCCGATATCGTATACAAACTTGGACGCTCTACGTTCAAAGGAACGGCAGTTATGATTTTCGGTCATACATGTAAAACACACACCGACACACACACACCCACCCACCCAAAACACGAATAAACACACTCACAAAGCGACACATACACTGAGCGAATTATGTATGGCAAGTAACAGTCGATCGCCCGGCTAACGCCGAGCTTCCCTCTTCTTTATGACAAAGTTGAGATAATCGGCCAACCCGCCACTCCTTCTTCTGAATGAATGACGTTTTTCTGAAGTTTGCACAGGCCTTAGAGGGTTTCGATCTGGTGCTCTTCATATTAAAAGTGAGTATCTATCACAGATTCAACTGTTAAGCAAACCAAGCCATGAATAGTGCCCGTAATTGTTGTCGAGTGATAATAATGCCCATCGTCACACGTCGTTATCGAGGGAGCCTTCTCTACGGGTTCATCATTAACTGGCAGATTATTGGCCGTCGGATCAGTTTTGTCACACATGATGTCAAAAAAAGAAACCGTGATACTTCATTGAGTAGCAAAGCTTGCTATGTACCGGTCGTAGTTCAATTGTAAGAAATAAACCAAATTTTCATATCGTCATGGGGGAATGTTTTCAATTGGTCCTCATCACTGCATTTACCTGTCTTATCAAATGAAACATATCAAAGAGTCAATGTTTGGTTGTGAATATCAATCCCGTTAAAAATTGACTGGTGGGCGGTTCCTGTTCTCCAAGGTCCAACATTTACTCTTATGAGATGTTATCAGTTCCTATCACAGAGTACCTACAACCGCATCACATCATTCTACATTACCTAATAATATGCCAAAGTTTAGCTGTTGACACAAAGGGGACTACAAACCGAGTGACCCTAGCCTCCTAAGATCTTTGTCAGCCCTTGCCCGCTTGTCACCAGTCACCTTCGGTCCCTGCACATTCCACACCACATACTGAAGCGCTCTACTGTTAACATGGGCTATCAGTTTCCAACAGCTGTTAACAATCCCTATCAATGAACATCTGCGGTCCCTTTCCAATCCACCCACCCTGCTAAAGTACTAGGCTCCACCATTAGGAGGCAACGGATTCCGCGGCTGCGGTTTCTGAGTCTCTTTGGTAGCTCTTTTCGATTGATATCACCTCCTATCACCTATCATTAGTGTTCCGATCTTGCCCCCTGTACTCCTACCGAATTTGCACGCTCCAGGTATACGTAAACAGGAGTTGTGAATCCCCTCTCCCCTTGTAGGAGCGCCGGTCTTGCTACCCGCTGTGAACGTTCCCATCCTGCCGTCTGTACTCTCATCGAATTTCAGCGCTCTAGGAACGAACAAACCAACAACACACTTAGCGAATACTATACAACCAAACTGGCACCATTCCCTACTTTTACCAAGTAATTAGAATGTGTACTTAGGAAGGGGGGCATTGCTTTTATCCAACGCTTAGGGCTTAAGTGCAGAGGAGGGTATATAGAAACGGAATAAGAATATGGTTCTAAGCGGAGCATCAGTAGGAAAGGAGCAGTAGGATGGGGATGGGATGATTACCTCGTGCAAAAAGCTAAGATGGGGTATGAGTCGAATATTCAACTGTCTCACCCACTTCGGTGCCCCTTTCCTCCTGAAGCTCAGATCAAAAAACTGTTCTCGTCTATGACATGTTAGTGGGCCCAATTATGAGCTTACCTCCTTATGTTGAAATTATGGTAAAAAAGCGGAGGTCTCCCAACCACATTATCACCTCCGATTTTTGTAAGGACATACATAGCACGATGTGGGCACAGATCGAAATCACAATTTCGAAGTGCCCACTTCACCCCACATAACCCACTTCACTCCGCAGTACTCACTTTACTCCCCTAACCAACTCACCAAGTTACTGCTTTATATATAGGAAGGAAATGTAGTATAGGGCTGGGTTTTCCATATCACTCCTTTTATCGCAATCATAAGTTTTGCGGACGAAAAGAGCGACAAACCTTCAAACCGACAAACCGACGCACCGACAAACTTATAAACCGACGCACCAAGATTCTGCTCATAATAAGAGAGATAAATGAGAGAGATAGGGTGGTTACCTAACTTTAACATTATCGTAAAACAGTGACCGGTAGGTACCTGTACATTACTGCAACCCCTACATCGCACATAACGATGGAACACGGAAAATATCAGACTCAGGGATTAGTTGAGCTAAATGCAAGGAAGCGAAGTCAGGATGATGATAATTAACATATCCAACAGAACGAGCTAGGCCATCGTGTTGCCTCACCTTGTATATTTAATTTAACTTCGTCTCCGTCGCCTTTCCCATGAACCCGGTAAGCAGTTATGACGCCCATGCTATCCTAAAAAAGTTCGTTTACGGAGGGTTTCGTAGGTAATGCTATAATGACATCTCTGAGTACAAGTTTATCACGATTGCATCAGGGTAAGCATGGAAACGAGACTGCCTTCCGTCGTCATTTCCGTGATTACAAAAGTTAACGGAGAACGTTTTGGAAAACTCAGTTGGATATTAGCGATAATTTCATTTTCGTTTAGCAAGAATAAAGAAGGTCAACGTCAACAGAGGATTAAGAAGTTAAGCGTACATCCTACCTTGTTTCAGTCGAAGTCATCAAGCTTGAAGACTTTGTTTGCGCGTTAACTCCCGAGTTTGTCTGCATCCTGCTTTTATAGAGGTGATTCTGATAGTGGGACTGATAGCAAAACTCGACCTCTACCTGAATCATGGCAAACTCGGCCACAAGCAAGATCACTACAGCGGGTCCTACTTATATAATCGGTGTGTGTGTGTGTGTGTGTGTGTGTGTGTGTGTGTGTGTGTGTGTGTGTGTGTGTGTGT
>UZAF01016884.1:8305-28469 GCA_900617895.1 Haemonchus placei
TGAAAGCTACCTCCCAACCTATGGGTAGGGAGAAGGGTCAGAAGAGGAAGGGGAGGGTGGCTCGTTTTACCCGCTGGAAAATTGAGAGCTCCTTTTATGAGTGTGAGTTTCATCGAAACCCGTCTGACCTAACATTTACTGGCCGCCCCGCAACGAAGAAGGATCCCGTCTGAGTGAGATCGAAACCCATCACAAGAGGGGTAAGACAAGTCGAAGCAATGAAAGGAAACCACCACTCATTTGTAGAAAGTATGAGAAAGGTGGACTTTCAAAGATGGAGTAGCTTTCACGATTACTGCTTATCAGGGTATAGTGTAGTGGTAATGATTGGTTATTGATTGATAGGTTGATATAGCTAATTCCTCAACTTCTAACTTACTCAGGTGCGGTGTAGCAATAATGCGCTTTATCGTGTGAGGCCTGTCTACCAGGTGGTCGAGACAGGGCAGTGCAAGAGTTTGATAGTGACACGATTGATTGGTGAGTGCTAAGTATGACTATGATCGATTGATCCTGAAGAGTTTATAGAGACACGATAGATTGGTAGCATGATCGATTGATTTATTGATGATTTATTGATAGCTATTCATTATCGATTGGGTCTAAAGGCTGAAACATGTAATCATTCCTGGGTAGAAATTTCCCATCAAAATCAAAATGGCATCGGGCTACTTATTGAGGTACCCTTCACTACATATTTAAGTAAGAAACTTGTTAGTCGATAAATGACCGCCTCACATGGGTGCAAGTTGAGAATGAATATCGATTACACAAGCGTAAAATCGATACAAACCACACTACACCAATCGATGATGCATTTTGCAGGTCCTCCTAGTCTAGATCGGCTAACAATACAATATTTGCCAACTACTGACATAAACTGTAATTTAATAGATTTCTTCAAAGATGCTATGAAAAAAGGGGTTAAGATCGATGCACTCAGGATTATTCTTAAGGTCGGTGTTCGATTTTTCTGAACTNAGCGTAAAATCGATACAAACCACACTACACCAATCGATGATGCATTTTGCAGGTCCTCCTAGTCTAGATCGGCTAACAATACAATATTTGCCAACTACTGACATAAATTGCAACTTAATAGATTTCTTCAAAGATGCTATGAAAAAAGGAGTTAAGATCGATGCACTCAGGATTATTCTTAAGGTCGGTGTTCGATTTTTCTGAACTCTGGATCACCACGAAAAAGTCTTTGTTTCAGATGAAAGAAGAGGATAATTTTTCCAAGGATGCTACGTACTTATGAATAGGGACGAAGAAATTTTATAAACACGATCTTATGTTCATATTATACATAGTTTGGCTTTTCACTTAGAACAACTGTGTGTGGCAGTGTTTAACAGTAAAACATGTCGTTTTTGTCTGATGTTCCATGAATACGAGAACTTCCTTGCCTAGGAAGACCGGAAACAGAGCCCTTTTCCTGGAGTTCGACCTCCTTCCCGTTGTGATCGATGCAGTTCTTATCTGGGAGAAAAGGCGGCTGGCTACCTTTCGGTGGTACTTCGATTATTATTACTGAACTCAAAATCTCCTGACATGGGTGAAACAATGAGCTTCTCGGGAGGAAGTTGGTGGAAATGTTGGGAATCCAGATTACCGCTCCCTCGTATACCCTAGCATATCCGGTCACTTACTCTCCTTATTTGACCATACCGCCCGAACTGTCCACCCATATTCAACACCTTCCTCATACGAGTTAAAATCCAGCCATCCCGCTGCTGGAATTCATTGAGACTTTTGTCAAGATTTTGTCCTCGTAATCCCTTCTGAGCGGTTCGATGCACACCTCCTTTGTAGGCATCATGGCCACAAACAAACAGCTCGAAAATTAATCTCAATCTGATCAGTACGGTACGTTATCATGAGGTATCCTGATATGGTATGAGCATACAAACGAGTAGCGTTATTCTGTTATATTTCTACGGAAAATTCTCGAAGTATCCAGAGGATATCTTTGTTTTTGTGAAATTCATTACGATACGTTCGGAACTCCTAAAAGTACCTTTCCCGTTATCACTCTGTTCCACAGGTCAGTTCCATGTCCGTGACATCGCCTGTCAAACTGTCAACCAGCAAAGTAATGATTGATAAGAAAACTGCCAAAGAAAATCGAAAACTAACAGAAAATATGTCTCAATAAACTGACGTCTCAAATATCATAATAGCATTGTTATTGTACTTTATCGAAGTACCGTCTATTATCATAAAAATGTAGTGATAGTGTCGCTTATCGCTCACGAGGGGCGCTATCGCTGTTGTCGTGGTACCTTCTCTGAGCAAATTTAGAAGATGGGCTAGTGCAAGATATGAAAAGTGCGTCAACTGTAGGGGACCATTAGTATTGCCGTTTTATGGTGTACTATAGTTTATTGCAGTTTATTACCCTTCTTTTACTAGTCTCCATAGATTTGTTCATCCTTACAAATGTAATCTCGAAGGGAACTTCCATGTAACAAACCAATCAATAAATAAGCATAAATAAGGCAAACAAATTTTCAAGTTGATATTTTCACCGTCAATCGGTGTCTATCCGAGGAGGGCCCACTTCTTCCACCTACCTTCGGAATCGTGGTAGTGTTTGTATGCGTATTGGGCCTATACAGTATCTTATGAGGGCCAGCCGATGTACAAGGCAGTGTACTACTCTCCTACATGAATCCAGTACCAGTTGGACGACCCAAAGGGACAGAGAGCTCGATTGGGCTATGTTGCTTTCGGTCTAGGGACTGATCCCCAGGGCGTTCGTGTGGAGACGCACCACCTGTCATACCACACTTCCTCCTTGCGATGTAAATTCGAAATAAATGGAACGATATGAATCCAGATCGGTCCCGCTACTGCTCGGAGTCCCTTTTCCACTGTAGGGTGCAGAGGTAGGAATTTCGACTGCAAACCCCTCTATCGAGCATGTAATTGCTGAGACCGCCAGTGTGTGTCGTACACCTCGTGACGATACATAACGAGCGTACGATCGTATGATAGGTTGTACCTTTGTGTCCGGGCGCATCATTCGTACCACCCGCCCTTGGCATGCACTTGATACGTCATGATCTTCGTACAATCGTAAAAATCATCTAATCGATTGTGATACAAGGGGCTGTATTGATCGGTAAATCGTTCCTGGCGTTATCGTTCCAATCGTATCTTCTGCGATATTAGTCTTCTTCTTCTTCACCACGTCACAGATGATTCTTATCAGCACGGCGTCCATGAATGGAATGTGACAGCATCCTCAGTAGTGCAGCAATGATGTCACCTGGCGAGAAGTCAAAGCTGATGAAATCTTCGTTCCCCGGAGAAAGATGAAGCAGCGACACCGTACCCAGCTTTGTAAACCAAGCGTAACGCACCAGTTCTCCTCATCCTTCATAAGTTCGCTCTCGCTGAATTCGCAATAGGCGGAACAGTCGAAGGAGGCGGTGCTGACGGGATCACTGTTTTTGGCTTGCTCGTCTACATGCCGTCCTTATTTTGGCATTATATGTATTCTATGCATCTGGGCACCACTGGCGTAATTTCAATGCAAAATTACCGTGTTGCGGAATATCGGGATAGTCAAAGTACAGGAACTCGCCAACGGCATAAATCATGAGTGCAGGGACCAACCGACCGCTTGGAACTGGTTTAGAATCGATTTTCTGACTGAATTCACCAAGAGATCAAGGAAGTTTTTTGATTAGCAAGGAAATACAGCTCCTGCTTCTGAGGGGCGTACCACACAAGTAGTATAGGCGCTACCTGGCCCTATTCCATGTAGCGTCAGCACCGCCTCCTACGACAGCTCCGCCCATAAATTGTTTTCCAAAAGTGTAACAATGGCGAATATTCAAAGGATGGGGAGAAATGGTACGTTACGCTTGGCTTACAAGGCTGTCGCTGCTTCAGCACTAAATTCGCTCTGCATTGAATTTACTTATTTTTTTTAACTGAGAAAAACTTTTAACTTCTACCAGATTTTTCACCGTAAGAGCCCTTGCTCTACCGGAATCCTCTTGCCAAGGTTATTTCCCCCGCTGTCAATAGATCCCTTGTGCTTGTTGTGAGGAGGAATTCGAGCGACCAATGAACTGATGAGCGGCAACGGCTGACGTCTTTCGCTTATTTTACACTCTGGTCAGCTACGAGATCACGTGAAAATTCGGTTCTTATGATATTGTTGTNTCCGCGTTATCACTCTGTTCCACAAGTCAGTTCCATGTCCGTGACATCGCCTGTCGAACTGTCAACCACCAGAATAATGATTGATAAGAAAACTGCCAAAGAAAATCGAAAANGCTCCGCCCATAAATTGTTTTCCAAAAGTGTAACAATGGCGAATATTCAAAGGATGGGGAGAAATGGTACGTTACGCTTGGCTTACAAGGCTGTCGCTGCTTCAGCACTAAATTCGCTCTGCATTGAATTTACTTATTTTTTTTAACTGAGAAAAACTTTTAACTTCTACCAGATTTTTCACCGTAAGAGCCCTTGCTCTACCGGAATCCTCTTGCCAAGGTTATTTCCCCCGCTGTCAATAGATCCCTTGTGCTTGTTGTGAGGAGGAATTCGAGCGACCAATGAACTGATGAGCGGCAACGGCTGACGTCTTTCGCTTATTTTACACTCTGGTCAGCTACGAGATCACGTGAAAATTCGGTTCTTATGATATTGTTGTGGAAAAGGCATGTCAAAGTCAGTATGAATCCACCTTGTGTAATGGCAATGGTGTAATGGCAAAGTGGTGGAATGACGGTGAAATTGTTGCGAAGATTAATCGCATGTATTGCTCAATAAGTTCATTCAATCATGTGGGGAGATGAACTGGAATCGTTTTTTTCCTCACTGTTTTGTTGAGGTTCCCGAATCGGAATGGTCGCTTCGCGGCGAAAGCGACGTCGCATCCGAACGATTGCAGAACGGAATGAAGATAAGCGAGGCAGAAACAAAAGAAACAACCGTAAACCCATGTCAAAAATATTAATCGCATTTCGATCGAGCTGTATGAAGAACGCTGGAACTGTTACAACAAGGGCACTCGCCCGCGACGCCGCGTACGACGAATCGATTACACAAAACCGATTCAACTGCCCGTCTCCCTATTTAAGGGCACTTGTCATCCAACGACACTCTCGTAACCAGATAGCTCAGCGGCTAGGGACAATCGCATTCCAGTGGCGTTAGGATGTAATACCACGTAGAAAAGTTGGTTCTTATCTAAAAACAGTTTGATATGCAACAAAGTCGACCGCGGGAGACAACTGATTTAAACTTCGACCAGCTTGAAGGAGCAAGGGCTGCGAACATTACTAGATGAGAGTCGAGTGCATGGCGTGCTTTGAAGGTGCACATCAGTGACACTCAAACTGCGGCCCATTCACCCCAATTGATATCTACATTTACTTTTGTTTACAGTTGCTCAACTCTATAAGTTATTTCTCTCTCATCTCTTTCAACATACTCACCTTCNCTTCCAGGGCAAACGTTCCCCCTACAACAGTATCACCACCAATATAAGTATGTATTATACTTTACAAAAAAGCAAGGCAGTGGGTCAATCCCAAAGGACCGTTTTAACGTCATTCAAGCGAAAACAACCAAGCCTCCGAGCGCAACCATTCATTTCAAAACCCATTTACGGGTATTGAAATGAGTGGTTGCGGGTAAGCCGGAACGGTACGACGATGAAAAACTTACCCCATCAAGAAAACAAAATTAGCTTTACTTCCTTCATATGATGGTCGAAAAAGGGAGTTCTGCTAAACGGCTGAAAACCCTATTCGGATGCGTCATGCGCCCGACTTCCAGTCGCATTGAGGAATCATTTGAATGCCTGTAAAACAAAAACATTCGCATTTTACTTCTAACATTCTCCATCCGATGGCTATAAAGCTCAGAGCCCAAATACAAAAGCCCAATATGCTCATGACCTCGTCTCACTGGTCTTACCAAACCTACGCTACCTCTGTCTCACGATAGATTTACGTAAGCCCCGGAAACACTAGTACCTTAGCAAATGCATGAAGAATAGGGTATCCTCAGACATTCGCTTCCTTTTTATGACTTGGGAGCTGGAGAGGAATTTGGGAAGATACTAGAAATTAAGGAATGTTACCCGCATCTCATGCTCCAGCCCGGAGTGAGGCCAGCTTCAAGCAACGGTACCATTGGTACATTCACACCCCTAGAAATCGCCTATTGAAGTGGAGCCACCCCTTACGAAATAGGGTGATTTTGGGAGTTTTCGTTGTTTTTGTCTTGAACCAGGGTACGTTTGAGTCCATCAGCGCTCTGATAACAGATTGAATGTGTCATGTGCTTTGCACTTTTTTTCCTAGACGATCGATGGATGCATTGGCGTTTGTCCTTGACCACTTATTATTTCTCATCTATCTTTTTCCAAAAATCAATTTTAAATGAACTTCGGATATACACATAGTGCAAGCCCTGAAAAAAAAAACCCTGCGTTCTGGTTGAATGACAGTAGGATCAGGGAACTGAACTTATTTTTGGGCGGAATGAATTTGTTCTGGTGAAAGTCAAATTTTTCAAACGTGATGACAAAAAGTGCATGGATGGGGTATTTGGACGAGCTGTCTACATGTGTGTATCATTGCGTACAGCTGGATACAGTAATATGTAGTAATTAGCAACCTCTACAGCCTCCACAATGCCATGAGAACTCGTCCTCTTTTGGGAGTGCACGACGGCTATCCTGGTTTGGGGCCTTCTTTACGTCCTATTCAGATTGTGTTTCAACTCGATAACGTGCCTTAAACTACCCTTCGGAATCACTTGCTCAAGAAAGGGCTAGGGAGAAATCTTAGAGACAGTTTTTGTCGTGAACTGTGCCTTTAACAGTATCTTAACGTATGCTGCAGCATATGGGTGAGTTATTAGGGAACAATTGATCATTCCGGGACTACTCGTGCAATCCACCTCCATTATAACCATTATAAAAACGAATGATTAATTCAATGGATTGTAGGAGGGTCGGTGCGGTATATCCTACATCACACAGTTCTATCAGCTTTCGACCCTGCAGGGCAGAATACGTACTCTCTAGACTGTTCGATCACCTTTCTCCTGACACTCTTTAGCTCTGCGCTACTTTGGCCCACATGTGTGGGCTTACTGAAATTGATTTTAATATCTCAAAAAAACCCTTAGTCAAGGGCGTATCTCACTTTGCTCTAGATTAAACACGACCACCTCTACCCCGAGCAAAGCGAATATAAATTATCTGAATAAATATAACGGCCATGGATTGGACAATGACGGTGCCTACAACAGTGTAGGTGCCAGTCCGAATGATGTAATTCCGCTTGGCACACAAGTGACCGACTTCCTGATCAACATTTTTCCGGCTAGCAGGCGGAATCATCATTTGGGCGTTACCTTTTTGATCGTGCCATTCGTGTTGATGTTGTTTTGCAGAAACTCTTGCCTCTAGTTACACCGACGAGCGCTTATGGTTGGATTGCCCGTCCAAAGGGTGCCTTTCGTTTCAGTTCGCTGCTGCGGAAAAATAGCTGGACGGCATGCGCCTCGATGCCATATTACGAAGATTGATAATTTATGGCTTATGTCTCGTTTCCGCGCTAATTGCCTTTGGCCTGAGCTCTATGCATTTTTCGTTGTCGCTCTTTTGTTTGTTCGTTTTTTCCAGTGGCGAAGAATGGCGCCGGCACCAACGGCAGGTGCAACGATAAAACGGTGTGGCTCGGATTTTTTTGTGCAAAGAAAATTCCACACGTGTCGTCCGTTACAGATTGTTTTTGGACAACAACGCTTAAGCTTGTTGGCATTCCTTTCATTCTTCTGTCCTATTCGTAACGTCATCTTTTCCTTTCTTGCAAACGATACGCTAGAGTCATTGTAGTTCATTTGCAGAAGTCACGTCTTCAATCCCATTGAAGACTGTAGCAAAATGGTTACGGCGCTACTACGTTCTTTCTCTGACCGGATCCAGACCAAGCCACCCATGCCATCAGTCCCTCAGAAACTGCTATCATTTGGATGAACGTCCATTTCACAGTGGGCTAACCCCGTGTCACAGGTTGCCCTTTGGCCTACGGTAGTGAAGATACGATGGAACTTGGGTGTAGTTCTGATGGCTGTTTGGTGTCAGAAAAAATAATTTTCTCAAGGTTTCACATTCCCAAATTGCAGCTATTATTGCATGTACACAGTACTACAAAAGCCATTGAGATAAGGATTTGTTCGTTTGGTGTAATCATGCCTCTTCGTGGGATGCGCCCCGCATCTGATTTCTCCTCACAACCCTAGTGGTGGTTGAATGCGTATGTGGCCTATACATACAATGACTTTGCGGGTCGAAGTGCAAACAAGTGCTTTCATCTTCATAGTCGATTCTGATGCCAAATGAACGACGCTGAAGACATGGAAGGCTCGATTGGTTTGGGCGAGTATTGATCAGGGGTTCGAGTCGCGGACCGTGTATGTAGTAGTGCGCCACTTGGCACTACACCACTTCCACCCTATGTAATCCTTAACACATTGAAGTGTTCCCTAGAACAGACTTATTCGAAAAGGAAATGAGTTCTTTGGAGTGATATGGACCCTTTGGGAGACGTTCGTGGTGACAGAGAACCATCTCAGTATCTCTATGGTTCCGAGAAAATCCGATTGTTGGAGGTATCATAGGGCGTCTATCTAGCAATGACTACTGCTTTTTGCTGTCAGCGGCAAAATCACGTACCTGAATTGTGTACTTCGTGCAAATTGACAAATTTCGGGCTACGAAAACAAAAAAAGGCTTATCAAGGCGAAAAATGTGATTACTGTTTTCATCACCTCTGAATTCGTAATTCCTACCTACCCTTTTCAGTCTAGTCAACAAGGCATCTGCAGGTTCAAAACAAAACAAATAGAAAATCAAGTTGAAAATTCAAAAGGTTAGAGGTCTCAGAATAAAAATTCGCTTGAAACTCCCCCTTAAAACTTCTAAAGTGCTGTGTACCACGTTAAGGTGTACGTGGCAAAAGCAGCTGTCCGTCTTTTTCTGACCCTTTTTTCTTCAAGCTGTCTAATGGAATACTGCTTTCAATCTGTCTCGGTAATGAACGACCTGTTATTGTAGATTTTTTCCCTAAGAAAAATTTCCAATACGCTCTATCAGTCATTAATATGTTCACTTTTACGATGTACAAAATAAAAACTAATCGATGAGTACTTCTTTCCAGTTCCACTTCGTCCACCAAAAATCGAAGCAAACAGCCAAAACAAGTATGACTTACTCAGGTGAACAGTGTTTGGAAAGAACAGTTACAGTGTTCTTTGCTCAATTTCTACTCATTATATTCTCTGGCCCTTCTGGTTCTTACCTTCCTGGAAGGTGAGGCCACAAAACTCAGGACGTCTTGGTTCATGACTAATTTGGGAGCTAAGGAGTAGCCGTCACTGGTATCGGTCACGGCAAAGGCCGCAGATGGGAGGGTGTAGATGTAATAAAAGTATATGACAAAACTTGTAATCTACCAGTATTTCTACCGGTTACGGTATCTACCAGGGTGGAGTACGGCTGGTGATCATACACCATGGTCATCCCACATTTGAAAGCCCTGACTCCACCCCCACCGGGAATATTTCATTGCACCTCTTACTGTCGAGTACACCCTTCGTCAGCCCTCTATACTAACTTTCGATGGCCGAAAACTAGTCTTGTTATGAAAGAACATCTCAGTTATGTCGTTAGAGTCCCCTAATGGTTGACCATCAACGGGATTCCCAGCCGATCCCTCCCAAGCAAAAGTTTAGGGCCAGTCAAAAAGCACTTGTGTTCTTTTACCGACGGAAATTTTCTGCTGACTGACGTATAATTTCTAAGCGCTCTTTGCCGTCAATGTTGCCTTTTGTCTACGGTGTGCATTTGCAGAACTCGCCTTTGTTTATCAACCGTCAATCTATCGATCGCTTCGCATAGTTCTTTGGGTGGTGCCTTTTAAATCAATCGATGCTTCTTTCCCATCAACACCGCTGAAGCGATCAACCCAGCAAACCAGCAAACCGATCAACCGCCCTATTCATTCCTTTGTATTCGATCGCTTTGTGACAGATGTTCAATGATGGCCGCCGATTTTCGCGCAACAACCCCTCATTTTCCGATCCCCCGTTGGCCGAACTCTTTGCCGGCTGTGGTGGCGCTCGTTTGGCCGCCGCCGCCACCGCCCTTCAGCCGCTACGGGTGGTCGGCAATCTACCGAAAAAGTGCGACGTGATCGTTTTCTATACATGGCAAATACAATCCGCCGCCGTCTCGGCAACGATATCCAATAACTGCAAGTCGTAAAGAACCAGACCGACTAGTAAGTTATGAAGTTATTACGGTGAGCGTGGAACTCCGATTTTACTTTCTCTTTCTCAGCAGTACCGAATTTACGATCGCATTCCTGGGCGGCTCATTCACTTCGAAGAAAACCCTTTGTTGTGCCACAACTGCCAGCATGGCGCTGTTCTGGCCATTAAGTTCCTAAGAAGGAACTTTTGTGTCTCTGGAAAAGGGAGTTAGGTGGACCTCGGACCTCCTCCCTGTTTTCCAAAGTCCCAACCTGTCAGGGAGAGGTTACGGTATCGTCGAATCCAGAACCTTGACTGACTGAGGTATGACTTTCTTTGGATAACCATGAATAGCGAATCATATATGTATGTGTAGACTAAGATGTGGTAGAATACTCCAGGGTGACATACTGTATGAGCGGAACGGAGTGGCTAAGGAACGTCACAGGACGTGAAAGTGAAAGAATCTTCTGAATTCCTCTCCCTGGATTCTTACCATCCGCTGTCTGACACAGGATCAGTGTCCCGTCACATGTGTTCAGCAAGAACGACGACTCGGCCCGATTGCGATAATGGGTTCACCGTTTGGATTCTTCTGCCTACGGTACATTTCGATCCTCTTATCAGTGATATTCTGTCTCTTTTAATTTTATTGGTTTCTGCAATTAGTTTGATTGATTGTATTTATTAACTTCGATAAGCTTTATTTCGACTTATGATAATCTCATGGCAAATCCAGCTGAAACTCCAAAAATTCTGAGCGCTCGAGCGCTCACGCCCATCTAAACCCTTCGGGCCATTCCCCCCGTAGAGATTTGGCTGAATCGCTTCGCTACTGCGGTTCTCTATAACGATCACCTTCCTGAGGTACCTCCAGACGAACGTTTCCTCAATTTGCCGGCACATATTATTTCTTGCTAGATACGGAATTCGTGTTACATTTCTTTTCGAAGGAAGGAATGTCGTGGGGAAGGAAAGCCAATGCCCTACGGATATTCTGAAAAAAAGAACTCGACTTGACTTCCAGTAATCCAGCTTACGTCTGTTGTTCCCGATAGAGGAGGCGAGCTTCATTTCCATCTTCAGCTAGTAATGGTCAGTTCCTCGAAAAGAACTTTCCTTCAATGCACCTCCTACTTCGTTACCTTAGGTTGACGTTGTCATTGGTAACTACGCAGGGCTCTTAAAGAATTCATGAGAGTAGCAGCCCTACCCGATCCAGTATATCATCAGAAAAGAGTTATATCCGCCTATGTCAAACTGCGAAAAGGAACAGACTCGAAATCCCTTCCTACGCCATTCGGGACTGGAAATGTCAGGAGTAAGCTGAAAAGCGGCTCAAGTTCAGTTAGCGTTTTGCTTCGCCATCCATGTAATAAGCATGACATGCCAAATGCTTCCCGTCTGAAAAAAGGCCGATTTCCGATGAAGGGGTAAGCGATTGGGATTTAATACTCATCGAAAGTCAGCTTTGAAATCCCCGCACACTGAGAGGAAGCCCCGAGTAGTGTGTTCTAACCGTTCTTTATGCGTGACTGCTCTAGGAGTAATTATCCAGCCTCAGTTGAAAAAGGGGAAAGTTCTTTGTCAAAAGATGGCATGACCTCCGCCCTCTACCTGTCGCTCCCTCTTATGCCATCCATCGCGCGGGGTACCAGTCGATGTCGCTGATCGTCGCGTCAACCGGTTGTGCCGCATCTGCGAGTTATCGGCAGATTGTCGTCCCTTTTTTTCTGCCCCCGAAAGAAAAGCGCGAGTAAACGCAGCGCATTCAGGTCCTGTCGTCACCCCCGCATACACAAACGTGGGGGTACGTGAGGGCACGACTATCTGACGACAGTGGGCTTGACTGATGCAGCTACGAATCCCTTAAACAAATAGTAGCGGGTCCCTTGAGACTACAAACTGATCAGAACCCATAGATCGAATAGGCTGAATCGAAAATCGATCCCTTCAGTCATGTGAAGCCAGTAAATGATCAGTCCCCGGTTTGTATAGCGGGGAAGTGCTGTGGATTACATCAGCGACGACGGCGCGTGATGTGTGGCCGCCGATAAGTGCCCATGCTTCTCACCAGTTGATACTATCGTCACCTTTAGGGCCTCTTTTCCTTCACTGGATTCCTAATCGCACGATGATCTCCACACTTGCCATGCAAGGACGGAGCAAACAAACTAATCAGGATGAGAATGGGATAAGCTTTGCATGTTCCTGGAAGCAGAGTTACTCTTAAGAATTGTCAGTTCCTCTTTCCCCTCCCACTCCCTAACCATAGATTCGAGAATTTTCCGATGAACCTGTTTCGTGTCCCAGGCGTCATCCTTTCTAAAGCATTTTCTCCTTCTCATACCTTCAATAGTGTAATCCGATTGTTCGCGAAATCCCCCCAGTTCGATATCACCTCTCGTTCCTGTCAAATGACCCTCACCTGAAAATGAATGTGCTGTGAATGACCTTGGGATAACGCACTAACGATGGACTTTTTTCGAAGCAATAGATCGGCTCGATGACATCGTGGAAAAGAAGGAATCTCGGCGGCGTTCAACGATAATTCGCCCCCTCAACACAACCCGATGGGAACACTTGATGACAAGAGTGTCGTCGAGCGATGGCATTCCTTGTATTTTGTAGCTATGGCGGCGATGAAAAAACATCGACGCCGTACTGTGTGATTTCAAGAGCTCTTTGAGGAACAGCTGCACCGTTGCCGAAGCGCCGCTGCCAAGGTCAGCTGATCAACAGACGGGTTACAAACCCCCGACGGAGTGAGTCAGGCACGATTGGATACCTATTTCGGTACCGTTTCAATACGCCTCTACCCGAACCTCGTCCCCACAAGCGCATCATCGTCCCCATCATCAGGGGTTCGGCGCAGGTCATCAGCCTTTGTCCTCTCGGCGCGGCGCTAATTCTCTTCCGAAACTGCGGCAAACAGCGCCGTTACGGTAGTCCCGAACTGTGTGGCGACCGCGGCGTCGCATTCAGATGGATGCGTGATTTTTCACAATTCGATTCGACACACCGACGTTTGTTCGAGTCGATGACGACTGCGGCAGCTGATGGAACTGACGTAAAGTTAAGAAAAACCCCTCAAAGCTTTAAATAAAGGTTCTTGAAGTGAACTGGCAGCATCTGGCAACATATGACTAACAGACAAAGCTCAGTCACAACAGCATGGCCGTTTTAGAGGCGAACCAGCCGTTTCGATCCCGCTTTCTTAGCCGATGTCGGACACAAGACGGCTATTTTTCGCCAACTATAGGAGGCATGGTCTCCAGATGTTTCGTAGTTGTCCTCTGAGAGTTGTTTACTCGAATTTCGGCTCTCGCCACCATCAAAGGCGTCAGGAATCGTGAATCTCAGGATTTTCCTACTTTCTTCTCCTGACCCGTTTCCTAGAAGGGTATAGGGCCACGGAGAGAAAGTGTTGCAGACAGAGATAAGCTGTGGAAGCTATGAGCCCCTGTTATTGCTGTAATCGGGTCCCTCGCGTTATTCGTGCCCTAACGAGAAAATCACTGCTCCTCCTCCAGAATGGGAACCGTCGTCCTCCATTTCTGGTTCGTTCGGGTGGTGATAAACAGCGACGGAGCCGCGGCGCTCGCTGCTATCACCGTCGTGCGAGAAAACAAGGCCCCGCAAACAGAACAAGAACGACGAAGTCGTCGTCATCCTTGACGGCGTTTAGTCGTCTACGGGGGCCTGGGCTTATCGAGGAGACCGTAGAAGGCCGGTTGCCTAATACTGGATCAATTCGAACTTACGATTTTTGTGCAGGATGAAGTAATCATGGGGCGTTTTGGAGAATTCACCTTTTTTCCAGTTCCCACTCCCGCCCTTCCCCCCACCCAGTTTGTGCATTTTATGGGAGAGCGCGATTTTTTTTGACTGAAAATTCAGTACGAAAAAACAAGTCGACGACGGGATGGTGGGTTGATCACAACAGGAACAACTGGGTGTAACGACGGCGACGCTGGGCGTACGTTAACACACGCAACGTTTATGGCCTTCGCCTAATAGAACGTGAAAATCCCAAATTTCTAGCTTTTTATTGCTTGCGTTCCGTGGCTATCAGCACGAATCTGAGAAGAATTTCTTGATTCATTCTGTTGGAATTCTAATTAATTCGTTTAATATCGTGATTAACTCCCTTTCATGTAGCCGATTCGTAAAGACGAATAGCTCCTCCGCTTGTACCATTATGTCAACAATCTTTCGGGTCCCACATAGGGTGCGACTTGTATGGTTTGAGGTCGTAAACGGTCATAAATTGTTGGGAAATCTGAAAGGCAGGGTACGTAAATTGTGCCCAAATTGGTGCCGTATGGTAATAGTAACCTTAAGTAATAGTAGCCTTCTGCTCGACGCGAAATGCAGGGATCCAGCAGTAATAAGTGGAATATGGGAGCCGAGCGAATAGGTAAAGGTGCCCACTCGATCAATATCTACCTTTACCATAAGAGACGTGGGTGATCTCAGCATTTACCCACACAGGTACTTATGAAAGCTGAAATATTCGGAATGATGTCTACTCATTTCTTAACTGGTTATCACCAACTTATCGATAGAAAGTGATGGATTAGGGAGCTCATTCCAGAGTCCCTATATCTCATTCCTACCCAAACTCGACTAATGAGACCATTCCCGAGTCAGAATGAACGGGTGGCGTTTTCGAATAGAGAATTTCATGAACCATTTCTACTTCATTACCCTTCCGACATTACCTTCTCCCGCCTGGTCATACCGGAGTAATCACCAGAGATCGGTTGCCAGGTCGACTGATACCATGGTAGACTGCCTCTTTTACAATTCTGGCTACCCTAAGTAGTCCTTCGACTCCTTAGACATTTTTTAGCTAAGCCTATTATTTTCTATGTCTTCCCTTTCCCCTCATTCCCATGATCCCTCATTCCAAATCGCTTAATGGGAGGGGAACGTAGAGCGAGACCGTCGTACCTGCACCTTGCTCGATCGCTAAGCAAATAAATAAATATAAATAGCGTCAGGTGCTTTGGTAAACAAATTTGCACTATTGGGGGACGACTCCTCTTCAGTCAACTACGCTGAGACTGATGGTGGTGGTCGCGTTCGCTACCGTCTCTTCCACTGATAAATGCACAGACACGATTTATCACTGACATTTCCACGTATTCCTCCATACCGCTTCTATTCCGTACCGTAATATCACGAGTTCTACCGTAAACCATGGATGATGACGTCTGAGGAGCCGTTCCCGGTATATGTCCGGTAATCACGGCTTTCAGTATGGTTATGGTTACTGTAAACAAAGCTATTCTCCGTAAGACATTAAATAAAATATGTGTTTGTGTGCGTGACAAATAGCAAAACAAGAGAGAGGAGAAATGACATTTCCGTCAGGGCACAATCAGAGTTAGCATCAAAAATGAAATGACTCACATGTAACAATCGATGTCATAAACGTGATATCTAAAAAACTGCTTGGCTTACTCATCACCCGAGACGCATTTTTAATAGCGCTCAGAAATCGCTCTATTGCTCAGAAACGACTCGGCCACTTTTTTTTATTCCCCATTCGACTTATCACTCCATTGCATTTCCATAACGGACGCCTCCGTCCTTTTCTCGAACATTCGCCTCAGTTCCTTCGTTGACGTTCGACGTACTTATATTCACATCTCAGCCTCCACGGGCTTCAGAAAACCTCTTCATCCACCACGATCCGCCAATACTTCTACCCTAAGGTTCCCAGTGACTTCCTGGTCCTGTGTTATCGCTCATGACTTGGCTGTAATGTGTTGATCCTCAGCCCGACTTTCGGTTCGCATAGTGCAAGACCCTGCCGGAGCCGAACTCGAGGTCCTCCGGTCCATGGTCCACCTGTCCTCCACCGCGTGCTTCTAGATCTTCAGTGCATTCTACGGTCGAAATCCGAGTCGAGGTCGAATATTTAGAACCGCGGCTTCAGTCACCGCGCTTCGTAGCCCTGCCTCTTGTCTAGGAGCCTTTCTACTATTAAAATCAAGTGGTTCTGTGTACCAGTAAGCTTTTCCGTAGACAGAATTCCCATTCCCCATCCGTAGGTAAGAAAAGATGAACGATGAGAGGTTGAAGAAAAGGCCCCTTAAAGTGTGCTAAACCATCCTACTTTGATGTAACGGTCAAAAATGATGTCACGATTGTGATATTCCTTCTTCTCTCTACTTATTCTCCTGTTGCCAGTACTCTCCCTAACTGCTCAAAGTACTGCCTACGCCCTGTAGGAATCCGTGCACATAGGGATCATTTCTCGTTGAAAATAGGAAGGGATGAGATATTCAAATGGAAAAGAGTGGTAGGCCAAACTAGCAGTCGACAAACTTGGTAGGCATTTGCAAAGAGAACTCGCAGGAATAACTCGTCATCTAGTGAAAGATTTCGCGCTCTAACGCTAGTGCCGCACGTCGACTGCATCGCAGCTTGCGTCAGAGAAACGGAGCGAATTGTCATCACTCTGCCTCCCTTCCAACGTAGTCATCGCTCGAGCTGCTCCACGGTGGCACTCTCCTCCTGGATTTCCTTCTTTCTTCTTTTTCCTAAGTTCTTCTTTTTCCTTCGAATCTAAAGGAGGCTAGTGAGCAACAATCTGAGGGGGATCAGTGGAATCCTCGTAGGGATTTTCATCTGTTTTTCACGATTTTACTTGGAGCTGACTTGAGGAATCTGAATCTTGTTTGGGTTTTCGTCGGAGCGCTCACTCTTTCTTCTTTGTCCTGTTACGATTTATATTATGTGGACAGCCGTCTGACACCACCACGACCGTCATGCCAAGCAAAACATGATGACATCATTTTCGAGTTCGTAGTTGTAAAGTTGTAGCTTTCATCTTTAATGGTATAGTTTTTCAGATCAGCTGCTCTTGTTGACTGTTGAGCAGCCACTGTTGGTTGTCGGCTAGTGGCTCCAATTGATGACCTCAGATGGCTTGCCGTCACCTATATCTGCGTCCTCATTGATCGGAACAGGTGCCAGTCTACCGGCTTTGAGCCGCCGTTTGCCTTTGTGTAACTCAAAGCTTATTCCAGCATCTTAAGAATCTTTTCACGTAAATGTAGATATGATATCGTCTAGGGTATTTAGGGCGGCGGTCAGAGTCTGCCATTCTTAGGTCAGGAAGATAAGATCCATCAAGATTGTAGAGGTCACTGGTTGATGGTCAGCCAAGCGTTTCCTGAAAGGTGATCGAGATTATCTATCGATCTTTAGAACCGCGAAGATATAAAGCCGTAGAGGCAGAAGTAGGATCGATGAAGATCTTACACGGGGAAGGATCTCATCGTCGTGTCGACAACAGGAAAAATCACCTGGCACTAGGAGATTTCCTCATTATTCTGTGGATGAGGGACGGGTAAGCAACAAGGTTGGAATCGGTAACTTGAGAACGCGCAAGTTGTTTCAACCGAGACACATTTTCTTCAAAAGTTTGGTCATGGGGCTGTGACGATTGTTTACCTAAACAAAACTAGTCACAGTTATGACGTGATCGTAAGGTTTCATCAAATTCTGGACTTGAGTCAGGGTTGCTGTCAATATCACTCCAAGCGCCGTCAATGGAACTAATTGGATTAAACCTGATGAAAGAATACGTCACCTCGGAAAAAAGTGAGCACATCGTATAGTCCTCGTACTTTCCGTGTATTTCGTACTACTTGACGTACAGACACGTGGCGCAGTGCGTAGCTCATCGAGTGATAGCAGAAGCACGTGTAATCTGTCGCAAGATTGCCTTTTGAGTACGATCTAACATGGTAGGAAAGAAGTCATTTTAGTTGAAATGGTTAGAACAACTCAATACCAACAATACCACGAACGATTTCCTTTTTGTCGTCCCAAAGTAAGTAGATACATCTTAATTTAATTGGAAAACCATTATCTTTAACTAGATTAAGTTTTTTGGAATAATCAGGCATCTAAGTTTACTTCTACGTAATGTAAAGTACTTGCATGAGAAAATCACATGCACCCACTCACTCATTTCATCGACACTAAATCCTATCAGCGAAACGTCAATGTACTGTTAAGACCAGCACTCGTTTTTATGCCTTCGAACAGCCAGTACGACTTGGGTACTGGTAAAGTTGGTAGTGTAAATTATGGTAAATGAAGGGGAACAGCGTACTTTGTAAAAGGTTTATTTATGTTCAAGTGCTTTTCCTTCACATATGGAAGTACGGCACCAAGGTGAGACGAAAAACAGGTTCTTGGATTCCATGCGATCAATTTGTTCGATGTTCAGCTCCAGAACCTGCGACTTCTTGGTTCTGATCGATTTGTTAGTTCTGAGTAGGGTTTTGCGGACAAGTCGAAGATGACTGATGTTTTGCCATCTCTTGAATAGTGAGCTTTGTCATTTCACATGATCCCAGTTAATCTCTGGGTCATAATCCTAACCCTGCACTGAAACTCGTACGCATGACCTGACGTCAAGCTCCACATCATGTTATATGTCTCACGTGACGTTTGTGAGAGGTGCGCGTGCACTCAGCTAACTCCGCCCCCTTCGGCGCCAGCCCCCNCCCCCAACGACAGTGCCGTCGCTCCACCCAACCAGCGCTCGACGTGTGTGTCTATCTACCCCCGGCCAACAACTAACGTCGATATTTTAACTTTTTATTCATTCCAGAACTGACTGCTTGACTTATTCAAGCATCTCTTCGCATGGATGTTCCCTGTTATACTTCGCCTGCGTGACTAGTTAGACTAGCCAGTTTTAATGTCGAATTTTCTAAATTTTCTTATGTATTGGTTCTGTTCTGTAGAGAAATTTTTCGTCTGTTTGCCCCTGTGCATTTCCTTAGGCCTCCTTCAATCAGCAAAGGCTGCCATCGTATTCCCCTGCGAAGCTACAGCGTTAAATTATACATTTTCCAAAACTTTTAGATAGCACACTATTTGACTTATAGTGTGTAATCCAAAAGTTTTGGAAAATGTGTAATTTAGCACTGTAGCTACACTAGGGGGATTCTATGCCAGCTTTTTCTGATTGCAGAAAGCCTCCTAAAGAAATAGGAGTTGTACGAGATTGTCGATGGAAGTGGTTTGGTTCGGTAGGAAGCAAAGTTATTTCATTAGTGTTTCCAATTTTGATCCACTTACACGAAGGCTTCAAAGAAATGCTAACATAAGGTATTGATATTGGCTCGGTAAATCCCTGTGATTGTCAGCGAAGCGATCGCTCTCTGCATCCTCGGTTATCTATTTGTTGTTCGTTACGGTAGCATGCTGGGAAGAATCTTCCTGTGACGGAATGCCTCTGTTTGCACGGTGCAGATATATTCTTTTGGCTTGGTGGGAGCGAAGATTGAATGTTAAGCCGTTACCCATACATATTTATCTTCTAGGTTGAGGTCAGATTAATGGAAACTGAAATCCCTGGCGGCTGTTGGGTTAGTGATTGCTGAGCGACAGAAAGAGATCAAAATTTCAACCTATTCAAAACCTTTTGTGTAGTCACCCATGACTTTAAGAATTTCATCTTCTCTCTTATTGCTGTTCTGATGAATAAGGAAATACGGTAGTTGACGACTCGTCATGACATAAAAATTGGATGAGAAGAGCATGGCTGTGGTCTTTCCATCCAATTTCTATGTTATGACGAGTCGTCAACTATGCTGTCTGACCAAGGTGTCCTCAACTCCACTTATCGATCGAGATGTGGGCTGAGCACATCTTTGGTGCGAGTCGATTAAACCACTTACGGTGATGATGGGATTTCTGGTGTTTTCACCTCTTCCCATGCATTTCTTCAGCGCAATTGTAATCACTAACCTCCTTTTTAGAACCCCAGCTCCCAAGCCACTTATGACTGTTCGGGCTAAATACATCTTGGTTAATCTCTTCAAAGAGATTT